>JAYEAL010000169.1:0-29729 GCA_036419045.1 Scirpophaga incertulas
AGATCAAGTTATTACATATGTAAGTCTAAGAATTGTTGGCGATTTTGTTGATTTTTTCTAAGACCGTATGTTCCATTTCGAACAGTTGTAATAATATATTGTTTTACAATTTCATTTTCATTAACATAGGATTAAAAACATATTTGTATAAAGTGATTTAAAAATATGAATTACAGAAACGTCATATTTATGTAGTCTACGTAATTTTTTTTTGCTGATAAAATATTACCATTTTAATATATTAACTTAAAGAATCAGTTTCATCTCAGTTCATTTTTAATAATATTGTTACTAATATCGACGCTTTAAAATTGGCTTCAGGCGGGAAGTCAATGGAATGTAGCGAATGCAACAGAAGACTCGTAGCGACGTAGCGAGTGTAATTGTGCTACGATCCGTAGCCGTAGCGACGAAGCGTATGTAGCAATACGCCGGACAGTACGTGATTTCCACACCAACGACTATGTTATATCAACTTATGACGTTTAATGCTTAACTAAGCTTTTTAACTGCTTTTTTATAAAGCTAATATATGTTTCTTTGTGTTTCTTAATATATTAATTACTTATATATGATGTTATATATTTTTAACACTAAACTGTATATTTAATAAGGTATCTATAAGAATATGTAATCCTTTCTTCTTTTGCCTGAGTCGTTCAACACGGGCGTTATCTTGCCCGATAACAAGTTGAACGTGCGTATTTATTATTTAAAGAATAATTTTATTTTATTTTATATTGGCATACTTGACCAAACAAAAACAAAATTTTTAAAATATAACTCGACAACGTAAGAAAGAGTATAAATAGGACAAAAATAATAATAAAAAAAGATAATAATAGAAATGCAAATGATCAAAAAGGTGTTCGTGGTCACATCCATTGGATACCTACCATACCTATTGAACGGAGGACTTGTTCCATCCTTTTCTTAAGGATATAAACTTTTATGACCTAGATATATCTGTTGGCACTAAACACGTTACGTTACGTATATTTTAGTTAATTTTTTTCGAGATGATAGTATGAGGCTTACATTACAAAGTATATAGCCTTTTAATATCCTTTATTTTTATATTAATTTTGAAAACTATAAATACATCCTTTCGGCTTCACCTTATTTGAGTAAAAATAATTATTACTTATTTATTTATTTACAGTACTGCTACGTGACACATATTAAAATTACAAAAAAGTTACTTATATATATACAAAATGTTCTGATATGCATCACAATAAAAGCGTACATAACATTCGCAATATCTAACTAAAATTTACAAACGAATAACTGTATATAACTCAAAATATACTACGGGTTTCCAGTGTAATAGGTATTTATATTGGGTTTGGTTTTCATAATAATGTTTCCATAATTATTTGAACTGAGAAAAAATATATGAAACTTAACAGACATTAAACTAACTGAAGCCATCATCATCATCATCATCATCATCATCAGCCCCTCTTCGTCCACTGCTGGACATAGGCTCATCGAGTGTACGCCACTGAGATCTGTTTTCGGCTGAAGCCATAACTCAAGGTTAAAGAAACTGTGTTCTTAAAATTATAAATGGTAACATATAAAATCCTGAAATGGTAAATTGGCGTTGCTTTCAAAATTGTTTTTCTTTTTTATTTAAGTAACAAAATAAACAAAGTAAACATGTTATGCAATTTAAAATAACTACCCTAAGTTATGTAATATAAATAAGACGACCTTCGTAGTCGAGTAGTTAGCACACGGTTTCAAGGTGTCGCCATCTCCGAGGTCCCGGGTTCGAGTCCCGGTGGGGTAGATGCATGTGTGATGAGTGCGAGCATTTGTGCCTTAGTCGTCGTAGTTAATATATATTTCTATCAAATATATTTATATATGTAAGTATATTTATATATGTAAGTCGAGTCAATATATTTTTTTTTCCTTATTCGTACGTACGGACAAGGTTTTTGTTTTTTTTAAGCTTTTTTTTTGTTTTGTTTGTTGACGTCAATAAGTGCCTGTAAAGGTCTATGTTGAATAAAGATTATTTTGATTTTGATTTTGATTTTGATTTTATCTGTTACCCTAGATCCTATAACACAAGCCTTCAGAGCTTACTTTGAGTAGGCTAATTGGTATAAGCGTAAGAAAAAATCATAAAAAAAATAATTATATATTATTAAATTAGAAGTAGGATTGAAATAAATAGCAATTTTGAAGGTATAGATCTATTGTAAGCAATATTTAACATATACACTGCGTGATCGTATCAGAAATTATTAATTATCTGTGGGAAAATTTTTGTAAATGTAATTTTTTCTTCCGTCGTAATAGTTTATATAGTAATTAAATTTGTAAGCTAACGGATGTGTAGCATGTCCTATTATACACGCCATTGCAATCCGTTATTACTATCAAAAGGAAACAAAAATAGGTCATACGAAATTATAAAAACCACCAAAGCAACAGACGGTCAGACTCAAGTTCTATCACTGAAGTGGAAGTGGGCCTTACACGTAGCGCGTCTTCAACACAAAGATGGACCAAAGTGTCACAGCGTGAAGAGCTGTCACATGCAAAAGAAAAACATGAAGACCTCGTAAAAGACGGGACGGTGAAATAAAACTGTAAGAAGTTGAGTTTAGTGGATAAAAGACGTTAATATAAATAACAATTTAATATACTTTCGGAGTAATCAATGTAAAGACAATAAGATAAAAATAGTAGACAAGCATGTATAAATAAAACAGCGTTCCTTAACATATCAATTTTAAAAGTTTCTAAGTGGCCAATGTTACAAGAAGAACATGTCAACAACAAAAACATATAGGGGGAGCGAACTGGATGCAAACTGCAAATTCCAGAGAAGATGAACTTGGAGGAGGCCTTTACCTGCAAAGGGTTCTTGCAGACTAAAATTAATTTTTAATAAATAATATAATTGTATATATATACAGTAGAATTACCTACATACTATCTATCTATCTATCTTAGGGGCCGGGGTGGCTACCGTGAGGTGCCAACGCACTTCGACCCATTATGGGTCTTTTTTTTTTTTTTTTTTTTTATAGGATAGGGCAGCAAACGAGCAAACGGATCACCTGATGGTAAGCGATAACCGTTGCCCATGGACACCCGCAACACCAGAGGAGTCACAGATGCGTTGCCGGCCTTTTAAAAGGGAATAAGGGGGGAAGGAGGGGTTGGGCCTCCGGTACCCTCACTCACTCAGCGAAACACAGCGCAAGCGCTATTTCACGCCGGTTTTCTGTGAGGCCGTGGTATCACTCCGGTCGAGCCGGCCCAATTCGTGCCGAAGCATGGCTCTCCCACGGTAACGGTCTTTTGTGCTACCCCATTAGTTCCTACTTCTTAATGTCGTTAGACAGTTACTTGCCACCGTCAGTCCAATCAATCGTGCTCAAGAGCCTGATTATGTCCCTTGGTGGCATTACCCTAAAGTCGTTGAGTTTTGGTATCCAATCCCTATCAACCTTTGCCTACTGCCGCCAGAGCATAGCAGTTGCACAATAGATGTGTCATGCTCTCCTCCTCGGTCTTGCAGGCCTGCATAGATTGGTCTCAGTGAGACCCATCTTGTGCAGCATAGTTCTAGTACCAAAGTGTCCTGTAAGGGCACCAAGCACCAGGCGGGTGTGGAGCCTACTTGAGCTCAGTGTGAATCTCAGCCAGTATTCTGAGCCCATAAAGAGCTTGGCGTGCGTCATTCCCTTTAGGTTATTCCATTCCTCTGTATGCCTCGCATGCGATTGCATTCTTATATGTGGTCCAATTGTCTTTGACGTGATGCCGACAAAGGGTAAACCTACATACTAACAAAAGCTTAAAAACATTAAACTACTTACAAACTATTTAATATTCTGTGTCAACTGTTTTGCGAGCAACACAGGCTTTTTTTATTTTATTTATTGTTATTATTACGTCTCTACTTGTGTGGTGTGACAAGGATGGATAAGATAAGGAATGAGTACATAAGAGGAAGCCTGAAAGTAGCGCCAGTGGTAGAAAAAGTGAGAGGAAGTAGATTAGCATGGTTTGGACATGTGATGCGGAGGGATGAAAGTCATGTCACAAAGCGAATGTTGAATATGAAAGTGGAGGGATACACGGGCAGAGGAAGGCCGAATAAAAGATGGATCGATTGTGTGAAGAATGATATAAGAATGAAAGGAGTAAGCATAGAAATGACGGCTGATAGAGAGGAATGAAGGAAAAAGATCTACTGCGCCGACCCCAGATAATGGGAAATGGGCAAGAGGATGATGATTACGTCTCTACTTGAAACGGAGAAATAAGCATTTCTAAATTAGATTTTATTATCAAAAATCTATTTTTCACATAAGATTTATACATTTGCACGTAAAAGATGCTACGCCATTAGCTCTCAAGTCGGGGAAAGAACTGTACTATGATTAAACAGCAAGGGCAATTTTTACCGGCCTGTATTTTAACAGAGTCGTCAATAAGAAACTGGCTTACGATGACTTAACCCAACTTCCTTTATATAGCTAAACCAGTTCACATTATATCTAACTACAGTTTCGTTTGTGTTATTCACTATAATTAAAATATTTGCCAAAGTAAGTCATTAAAACTAAGCCCAAGCATTGTTGTCGTATAGTATAATAACCTTTTTTCTATAAGACTATTTTCGACAATTGCTTTAAGCCTGCGAAAAGATAAAGCAGTATTGAATTAGTGTACTGGTTATTTGTTTGGAAAAATCTTTTATATAAAAATGAATCGCAAAATGTGTTGGTAAGGGCATAACTCAACAATGCCTTTACCGATTTGGCTAATTTTGGTCTTGAATTATTCGTAGAAGTCCAGAGAAGGTTTGTACGTGGAGAAAATAAAAAAATAAAATTTGAAAAAGTGTAAAGTCAACATTTTTATACAAACAATTTGTATTAATACTTAAAAGCCAATTTGAACCTTTGGCAAGACAAAAAAGTGACGTTAGTTCTGTCAAACAAATTTAATGTCATCGTATGTCATTTCAAGTAGGAACAAAAACTGCCACTTTACAAATCTTTTTGACAGGACGAAGTCTTGTCGGGTCCGCTAGTTGTATATAAAAACAACGTGCTGGGTCCTGTTATCGTTGTTCGTTAAATGTCAAATCAAATTGTTACTGCGTTTTCATTACGCCTTCGGAGAGTCCTAGGTCGGCCACAGGGATTACCACTCAGTTCTTCTCTTCTCTTCAATATTCTCACTGGCACAGTTAAGGTACACTCACAATAAATAGGGATAACAATGAACAGGTGCAGGTCGCGTATAGTTCCGGGCCGTCGGTGCCGTACTTCCGCACCTCGAAGCTTGGCTCCACGGGAAGGAGGAGGTCACCTACCGATTGACTCAGATACTCACCGGGCACGGCTGCTTCGGTGAGTATCTGTGTCGAATAGGACGGGAGGGATCGACACATTGTCACCACTGCGCATCCTCGACTCGGCCCAGCACACGCTGGCGGAGTGCCCCGCGTGGGCCTCCGAGCGCCGAGTCTTGGTCGCAGAGATCGGGTGAGATCTGTCTCCGCCGGCATTGATTGCGGCAATGCTGGCGGACGAGGGAGGTTGGGGGGCTGTGGCCTCCTTCTGTGAAGCAGTGATGCTCCAGAAGGAGGCCGCCGAGCGGGGTCGGGAGATGGCCGATCCCGCTCGAAGAAGGCGGCGCCGGGCTCGGTAGCACAGCTGCGGCGCCGCCGCGGGTCGCCGGCGGGCGCGAGGATATCGCGACTGCTTCGGCGACCCGGGATGGACCAGCCCCTTCCGTGGCCGGGGGGCGTCGTCGGTGGAGGAGACCGGGGGAGGTAGTGTAGCCTCTCCCGAGGAGGGCTCCCCTCTAGGCAGGGGAGCGGAGGCTGGGGGTTCTGGAAGTTGCTTGATGTTCCCAGGGGCTCCCTACATGCCTGAGGAAGGCCATCCCTGAGGTTTTTAGTGGGTAGGCCTCCCCTTCTGGGGAGGAGAGCCCCGCAAAACCGCCGGCTCGCCACAGCCGGGGTATGCAATTTAATGCATTTTCCTCAGGGAAAAAAAAAAAAAAAAAGTACACTCACAATAAATAGGGATAACAATGAACAGGTGCAGGTCGCGTATTGTTCTGTCTGTTATCGTCGCGTCAGTCCAGCCGCCTCGTTATAATTAGAGATCGGATAATCGGATGCATATTTACCTAAATTTGGTTTAAGACAAAGTATGGAAACGGCTTTTTATTGTTTTGTTAAATAACAATCCCGGGATTGCGAAATTGGATAGCCGGATGTTTATTTATTTACCTAATTTAGTTTTTGACAAAGTATGGAACTGTCTTTTTATTTTGTCTGTAGAACTTACGCCCGGGCACCATTTCTGTTTTTTATTCAATTATTTAATTGATTATTGTTTTAGTCAAACTAGCTCACTACTTTCGTATAACACTCTTCATGTAATAAATCGTACATTCATAAATCGCACGGGGAACTGTAACTAAACTTCAAACTTAACTAAAATACGTATGCATAGTTGTATAAATGAACCCGGAGTCTCGGTCTTTTGAAAATAAATACCACGTGCTAATTTAGTAATTTTCACTACGTTAAATTTGCAGTCCCATATTTTCCCGGGATTTTTATTTAGCAAAATGTATTTTAAAAAGCCGCTTCCATAATTTGTGAGCCAAAAATTAACTTTAGGTAAATATGCATCCGATTATCCGATCTCTAGTTATAACACACTAACTACTATCTACTAGCGAGAGCGTAACAGGTTTTTGGTGTAAACGTATTGGTTGTCCTTTTTTTTATTTAAAACTAGCTTTCTGCCCGCGGCTTCATCGCGTGGATTTAGGGATTGGGTCTATAGAGGGTCATAACTTTTGCCCACGGCTACATATGCGCGGAAGTCGGTTTATGGCGCGAAGGTTTTATCGTGCTTCCCGTGTGACTATTCGTTTTTCCCGCGATTAAAAATACCGTAAAACCTTGCTCAAGAATCACTCTATCTATTGATGAAAACCGCACGAAAATCTGTGCAGTAGTTTTGGAGCGAAGTCTTTATTGCGCATCCCGTGGGATCTGTCGATTTTTCCGAGATAATAAGTAGTCTATTATTTAATTCGGACTTTTATCTTTGCGTCTGCAAAATTTCAAAGCAATCGGTTCAGTAGTTGCGGCGTGAAAGCGGAACAAACAAACAAACAAACTCACTTTCCGATTTATATTAAGGATACCTGAATACAGTTTACTAATCTGTAGTTTTTGGGATGCCGTAGGATTAAGGCCACACTAGTGATGGCACTTGATGTGTTGATTACCCGTCTCCCGAAAGGTCAATTCTGGATCGGGTTAAGACCAATTCACCGTAACAAACTCCGTGGGACAGAACTAGTGGTATAGAAGACCTCGGACTTCGCCTGGATCGCCAGGTTACGCGTTTGCGACACCCCAGACGGTTGGCAAGTTTACTGCTATGTACCTCTGTCAGTAGTCAATCGATCAGGCTACTAACTACCTACAAAAGTACATTTGTCGGTTGTTCTAAAAAATAAGTTAATAAAATAAATTTAAATTAGAAATCGACGAACAGTACCCGTTCCGACGCTGAAATTGCTAATTGAAAACCGTGATTCTTCAAATTTTACAGCGAAGTAATATTCTTCAAACGTTATTAAAATTGAACTTGGCAATACAATTACAGCTGCGAGAACAGCACGAGAATTCTTCGGAGCGACGCGAAACTCCACACGCGTGTCTAAACACGAGAATTGAATTACTCAAATTATTCCCTTCACCCGCTCCGCGTACTTCAGCCCCACGCTGCCTCCTTCGGCTGTCATGAAGAATTACAAGTACTCAAATTTTCATTATCCCAGCAAATTATTGTCGTTTCGCTCTTGTCTTGCGTTTAAATGAGTTTGAATAGTTAAAAGGGTTTGGGTAAAATAATTTATTATGTATTAAACAATAATAATAATTATTTCTCACACTTACACCAATAAGCCTTTTTTTTTACAAGCTTTTATTTAGTTTCACCTGTCCCGTTGTCTGTCGTTCTGTAATCAAATCTTGCAACTTAAATTTGATCCACTTCCCGGTTTCCGATTGAGCTGAAATTTGGTATACACGTTTAGTTCGGATGCACGATTAACTGTGTGACGTCATTCTAAATCCAACATGGCGGCGTATCCAATATGGCGGACCAATTATTCTTAATGCACTTCTACAATATGGGTATCAAATAAAAGGGCTTGCCAAGAATAACTAAAAAAATAATGTGACGTCATTCTAAATCCAACATGGCGGCGTATCCAATATGGCGGACCAATTATTTTTTTCTTCTGTTGAGGAAAATGCATTGTATACCCCGGCTGCGGAGGACCGGTGGTAATGTGGGTCTCTTCCCCAGAAGGGGGAAAACTACCCACTAAAAACCTCTGGGATGGCCATCTTCAGGCGTTGGTGGGGTCCCTCAGGATCAAGTGTCGCATCTGAGGACCCCCTGCCTTTGCTCCCCTGAGTGCGGTAGGGGAGCCCTTCTCGGGGAGGAGTGATCTTGCCGCCTCCTCCCCTCTAACCTCCTACGACGTTTTAGCCTATTTTTTATTATAATTAGCCTAGCCCAAAGTAAGCTCTGTAAGGCTTGCGTTATGGGATCTAGGGTAACGGATAGACATATATAAATATATTTGATAGAAATATAAAATAACAACCATGACCAAAAAACAAATGCTCGCATTCATTACCCAAACATTTGCCGTCACCGGGACTCGAACCCGGGACTTCAAAAGTACGGAGGTGGTTAAATATTTAACTTCTGCAGTAATTTTGGTCAAATTTGTAATCATAATTTAATAGAAAATCAATGTAAATAAACGTAAGAATTAAGTTCAATTTCCAACGAAGAAACTTTGCGATCATCATTGTGATAAGACTCTTAAGCAATAAGGGTGCATTAGCTGTCGCTTATATATTGGATCTGTACGCACTATATATACATGCACGCTTAAGTTTTAATGAAACAAACGCTTAATATTGTACTCATGGCGAGACCGCAAAAAGTTTGTAGGCTTCACGAGCACTATGACTGGGAATAAACTTGGCCAAGGCGGCGCGGTGATTAATATCGCGTTTGAAGTCAACTGGGGCCTGTTTTGGAGCGAGACCCGAAAATCACGTCACTTGCTTTTATTAATTTTATATTCGAAAGCTTCAGCTTAGATGCTGAAATAAAATTGTATATATTAACAGCAAACTTGCATTTGTTTGCAGAAAAAATATGGTATAAAATAATAATAATATTTCTTACACTCACACCAATTAGCATAGTCCAAAGTAAGCTCTGTGAGGCTTGTGTTATGCGATCTAGGGTACAGATAGAGACAGATACATACTTAGTAATAAAACATTTATTTTCCGAATAAAAAACCAAGATTAGCAAACCCTTTCATTGATACCCATATTGTAGGGGTGTATTATAAATAATTGGTCCGCCATCTTGGGAAAGTCCGCCATATTGGATTAAGAGTGACGTCACATTATTTATCGAGGTGTTATTTGCAAGCCCTTTCATTTGATATTGTAGGGGTGCATTAAAAATAATTGATCCGCCATTTTGGTAATGCCGCCATGTTGGATTTAGAATGACGTCACACACATAACCATGCATTGTCATCCGACTTACACGTGCATGCACAATTTCAACTCAATCAGAGACCGGGAAGTGGGTCAAATTAAGATTCCAAGATTTTCTTACATAGTTACAAGTGAAGCTAATACAAAAGCTTGTAAAAAGCGAAAGTTTGTAAAAATGGATAGATGATTTTTACACTTTAACGTAAAAACGACTGATTGGATAGCTTATATATCAGAATAACATATAGACTATATGTATTATAATATAATGTATATACTAACAACTATTACTAAGTTACAAATGCTTGCATTCATCACATAAACACCCGCCCCAATCTGAATTCGAACGCGGACCTTCAGAGATGGCGACACCTTGAAACCGGTGTAATACTAATAAATAAAAATACTTATAACCCAAAAAAGTCTTCTTAAACGTTCCGGCTATTCCCTATTAATTCCAGCTGCTGTTGTAACCCACGGAGTGTTCCTGGGACCTGAAACTACCTCAGAGACAGAGCAAATAATATAAGCGCAAAAGTTTGTATGTATATTACTATGTTGTAACTAGAGGTTTGTTTACGGGCAAATGTATAAATTTTTATATCAAGATTCCATATAGTGTAGCTGAATTGCCTTTTCATAAGTTCAAGGTACATGTTAAAAAGACGCTAATAAGTAAGGGCTATTACAAAGTCAATGATTATTTAAATGATGCCAATGCTTGGTGTTGATTTGAGGATACATTTTAAAGTGTAAATATTTGTTTTCCCGTATAAATTGTAAACTCATATGTATGAACATTGTATGTTAACGACATAATTTATTTTAAATGTTGTTATTACTATTGATAAAGCTGATAAGTTTCTTGCGCCCATTATTCTTATCAGCAAAAATTCGTCCTGAATATGTGGTAGGAAAAAAATTCGGATGATTCAAAAGAAAGAAAGAAAGAAAAACGTTTATTTGGTAAGCAAAATAACGCTCCGGAACATACAAAGACAAACATGTCACAAGTCTCACACAAGTCTCATCACAAGTCTTTTTGTTACCAAAATGGTCTCCGCTCAGCATATGTCGGGCGTACACCACGACGCTGATCTTCCGCGGACGCCATTTATAAAATAAAAAATAATGAATGTAATAACATAAAACAAAAACACAAATAATAAACACTAAACAATAAACTGTTTGCCGTCGCTTTTTGTAACTACCCGTATTTTTTAAATTTTCTACCATTCTTTTCAGTACAAACAGAGTTGGTGCCTGTCGGTCTGGATATCTCTCTCCATACCACCGCAGAGCACGATTCACATCTTTGTTATTTAAAAAATAAGCTTCCAATAAATCAAATTGTTCTTGATAAGCCATTTTTACCGTGAAACAAATGTTAAATGATGTGTAAAAACAATCTTATTATTATGTGAATAACAAATGAAAATCTATTTTCAAATGTAACATAACATTCCATATTTAAACTACGTCACACACGCAGTTATATCGCATAAGAAAGGAGTTTGCATTACAAGAACGTACAAATTACTATGAAACAAATGAAATCAATGAAATCTTAAATTATTAATTCTTTGAATTAAGTTTTCATTGTTTTCCTTTCATTTAATTTATGAAGTTTGTTAGAGAGATTTGATCCTTATAATTGACCCTACCGATCGGTGCAATAAAAATACAGGGTGAAACTTTTGCAGATTTTAGTCGGTTCGATTAACGGGTGGGGCAAGTTTATTTTCAAAAATCTTTGAATGCAGTTTTATTTCTTTTCAAAAATAAAGGAATGTTTCCTTTAAGTAAAACTTTCTATCTACAGTATTAAGAGTAATATTATATAATTTTATAATATTAATAATAATACTGTATAATAATAATACTGTATAATAATAATACTGTATAATTTGATAATATTATACATATAATATTATTTTAATGTATAAATAAAAAAATGATTAAATGAAAGTTTGTACAATGGTGATTAGCTTTCTATAAAGTCATATTTGAATAAAGTTAATTTCGATTTTGTATGTATGATTTAGAAGTTCATCTTTCACGATAAACTTCTGGATTTTAATGAAACTTTACTTTATTATAGATTATACCTTGTAGCACTAGGTTGTGACAGTGACTTGGGTTGTTTCAAAGAAAGGCACCAATAGTCACTTAATATGTATATTTAATAAGTGCCTTCGTAACGTTATATAATATAAATTTATTATTACTCTGAGAGTTGTAATTATGTATATTGATATTTATTTTGTAATTTTGTTCAATTTCATATGATATGCACAGCAAATAATGGTTCGAGTGATGTCAAAATTGTCAATAAGCTCACGCTTGACGTACACCTTTTAAAATGATCAAGGCAGCCAGCCAGGAGGCAAGGAGTAAAATATAGCGCCTTGTTACAACCTCAACTTAATAACACACAGGCTACAATTTGTAAAGATACATGTCATGTTAATATAAGCTACTCAAAATATTGATCAGGCGCAGGCGAAGTCGGGAGCACCAACTAGTTTGATTACAGGAGGATAAGAAGACGTTCCAAACGGAAGGGTATGGAACCGGACATAATTCCAGCCTGCTGACGATACATGAGGCTCAGGGACTCACATACACCAGGGTAATAGTATTGAGAGGGAATGAACCCAGAAATCCGGTCCATGACAGTGTTTCTCATGCAGTTGTCGCAATATCTAGACATACTGAGTCCTGACGTACTTTTATAGGGAGCAAAGGGAGGACGACGCCATTAGACATTTTATCGCCTCAGTGATATGGCAACAGATAAAGACCTCGCTGACTATAACACGCAGATGATGTTCAAAGACCAAAACAACGCGGCAGCGGTCTAGATGCTGCTTAAATTCTATGTGTGTGCGAGTGTGATGATATAAGAGTGCTTGTATGTGTGTATTATTATAGAAGTGTTTGTACGGTGTGTGGTGTGTATGGTTTATGTATGTAATATCTAAACATTAAATAAAACTATATTATAAATTCATAAATATATTGTAATACCAATAATTAGGTTGGAGCTGCGCAATTTTATATTTATTTTATTTATTTTTTGGGAAACATACAATTATTATAAATTACAGAAAAATACAACAGATACATTCAAACATAAATCAGTAAAGTTTCCACAGTTATTTAAAATGACATATTAAATAATTAAATAAGAAAAACATTTAAAATTAAATAGTTACAATATAAAATAAAAGTCAAAAGAATAGAATTAATATGTCAAATACAAATAAATTGGTCAAAGTGTAGTCAATAAAGATAAAATGTCAAAACTAATAAACTACCTAATTACAATTTAGTCAAACAAAAAAATTAAAGGAAAAAAAAGTACAATGGGATATCAAATGTCAATATGAAAATATGAAAATGTCAAATAAATTAAATTAAAATTAAGATATATAAACCAATCCAAATCAATTTTACATACAAATAAATTAAGAAAATGTCAAACTAATTAATTCATTCAATTTTTGCTGTATTCAATTGCCTTACCAGTTTTTTATAACAATGTAGTGAATAATTAAAAATGTCTATAGAATTAAATTCATCGTTATATTTCTTACAGGATCTGCAAATAAAGTTGTTGCTAGCATATTTCGTCTTGTAGAATGGAATATTAAAAGTATTAGTGCAACGTGAACTTGTCCGAGGGCATCTGAAACCTATATTACTAACCAAAAATGATGAATCAATATGATTATTCAAAATTTTGTGCAAGAAAATTTGATCTCTCTCACTGCGACGGCCTGATAGTGATTGCATATATGGAAGTAATTCGCCAGATCTAGCAGATCTGAATGTGAGATGTTTTTCAAATTTTTTGTTTATCCTTTCTATCATTTCGATATAAACATTATATTGTGGGTTCCAGACAGTTGACGCATATTCTAAGATAGATCTGACATAGGAGTTATAAAGCAAAGACAGGGTGAAACACTGCTTAAAGTCTCTGCCTATCCTCATAACGAATCCCAGCATTCGATACGCTCTAGCAGTTATAGTTTCTATATGCGTGTTAAATACCAATTTTGTATCTAAATAAACACCCAGATCCCTAACCTGTTCAACTTTTTTAAGAGGTACATTATTTAGATTGTAAGTATATTCAATAGGTTTTGTTTTACGGCTAAACGAAATAAAATTACACTTATTAGGGTTAAGAGTCAAATGATTACTATCACAATAACAACAAAGTTCATCCAGTTCATTCTGTAGCTGCTCGCAGTCATGTCGTGATTTAATATTTTTAAATATTTTCATATCGTCAGCATAAATAAGAATGTCAGAATTTTTAAATATTGATACAATGTCATTAATAAATAAATTAAATAGAAGGGGACCGAGATGTGAGCCTTGAGGTACCCCAGAAGATATGGGAACAAACGTGGAACAGAAACCTTTGATAGTAACTGCTTGACTTCGTTGCTTTAAGTATGACTCAAGCCAACGCAAAAGATCTCCATGAATACCGATATCATCAATTTTGCGTATAAGAATAGAATGTGGAATTTTATCAAATGCCTTAGTATAGTCGGTATACACCGTGTCAACCTGATAACCTTGGTCCATTGCTGTTGCAACACGATGGGTGAATTCACAGAGATTAGTTTCAGTGGATTTCTTGTTGATGAAACCATGCTGTTGTTCATTAATAACTGGACGCAGAAGAGGAAAAATGATGTCATAAATAATTTTTTCAAAAAGCTTTGGTATCGTACTTATTTTAGATATTGGCCTGTAATTTTGGATATTGTGTCTATCGCCAGATTTATAAATGGGTACGACATGACATTGTTTCCAGATCTCGGGCATCTTGCCTGTTACCAGTGATATATTAAATAAAATAGATAATGGGAGAGCTAGAGTTTCGTAACATTTTTTAAGAAAAATAGGTGGGATTCCGTCGGGCCCATTACCTTTAGATATGTCAAGAGACTTCAAGTATCTTGCTACCAATTCTTCGGGGACTTCTATAGAACTAATAATTGTAGGTGGGCTCGTCGCAGATTGTAGTTCTCCATCAGGTGAGTCTACAACAGGGGGTTCAAAAACTGATTTGAAATACTCGTTAAATAAATTGCAGATTTGTCTACCATCACTTGATACAGTTTCGTTATAAAACATTGAATCGGGTAAACTGCAAGAAGTTTTTTTAGATTTAACAAATGTCCAAAAATATTTACTGTTAATTTTTATTTTACTTTCAGCATTCATAATGAATTTGTCGTAACACTCTCTTTGTACCCGCTTCTGTCTATCCCGCAAAAGAGAAAAAGTGTCATAGTCACTCTGCCGATGGTAAATTTTCCATTTTTTATGGAATTTTAGTTTCTCCTTAATAATTTTAACAAGAGCTGGTGTAAACCAAGGAGGGTGACGATCTTCACATTTAAACTTTCTTAAAGGAACGTGTTCTGAGATAATTGCATTTATTATCTCATAAAACTTTGCCACCGCTGTATCAATGTTTATACACTTATGTAAAACCTGCCAATCAAAAGCACTAATTTTGCTGTTTATGGTGTCAAAGTCAGCCTTAGAGAACAAACGCACAGTGCGTGACATAGGGCGAAGAACGCGGGATGACAGAGACTGCACATTAACAATTAAGGCGGGGTGGTGGTGATCCTCTGTAACCAGAGGATCACTGCAACGTGAAACCACACAGTCCCTATCGCAAATTATAAGATCCAAAACTCTCTTATTATCATTATATACATCATTATACTGCTTTAAATCAGTAAAATTTAAAAAACCTTCTAGAGCTTGAATTGTTGTGTCATGGCTGCTCAACTTATTGCCTAAACAAACTTCGTGTCCATTGCGCGACCATTGTGCTGATGGTATATTGAAGTCACCTAAAACTAAGCACAAGTCATCTGAGTTATTAATACAAAAGTCAGACACATTTTCAAAAAAAGTGCATAAGCCTTCGTAATGTAAATTACAGCGTGGAAAATAGCCACAAAAAACATGAAGCCGCTCATGCTTACCAGGTGAACATTTTAATTCAATGGAAACCTCTATTACTCTCGGCAGCAGCATTAGGCATAGGCATAATCCCATAAGAGCTCACCGATAGTTCTCTACGTACTGCAATAAGTACACCTCCACCAAGCTGGTCTCCACGGGAAACATAATCACGATCACACCGATACACATTATAGCGAGAATCAAATAGCTCTAAGTCAAAAATACCTGGCATGAGCCATGTTTCAGTCAGACAGATAATATCGTACTCAACCGACATCATATTTCGGAAAAAACTATTAGTCTTTGTTCGTAAGCCGCGAACATTTTGGTAGTACAGATTTATGCTTTTATTGTTAGCCATTCTTATTGTTAAAAAAAGTATAGCACATTGATGGGTGAACCATATAACATTTGAAATATAAAGCCAGCAGCGTAAGCACCAATATAGCAACTATAAGCAAAAAAAAAAAAAAAAAAGTTAGTAGTAACAAAATATGAAAGACGTTGACATAAATAATATAAGGCGTTGATACTCGGACAAGTTCACATCCCCAAAGATAATTAATATGCAGAAGACAAGCGATCAGCAAAGTAATGTCTGGAATCAAATATATTACAAATAAAAGACAACCTATTTGATTTTGTTTAAATCAGAGTCCTTCAATATGTTTATCACTGGTGAAGTATCAGAGTGTCGCACCTTTATCACACAATTTTTCACCCATACATATTTATATAATTTCTCTCTGCATGCATTTTTAGCTCGCTGTAATAGAGCCTTGTTTTCGCTTGTCAGGTGATCATTAAAATGAATGGATGAGTCTGATCCAGAAATTTTAATATCAGAGCTTTTAAGTCTGAGTTTTTTTGTAGTCGACAAAAAGTCATCCTTTTTCCACCGGGCCAAAAAACGGACGACAATTGGTTTTATTTTTTTGTTCTCAGTGGCCTTTGGTGCTACACGAGTAACAAAATCAATATCATTAGTGGGGTCGAGAGAAAACTTGGCAATATCGGCGATATCTTTTAAGATTTTCATCAAATTTTCACCCTTTCTTTCTGGTATCCCGAAGATCTCGACATTGGAACGCCTGGCCCATTGCTCCCGCTTATGATTGTCAGAGTCCATTCTGGCAATAGATTCCTTAATAATAGAAACATCGGAAGTTATACTGCCAACCGACTTAAAATCCTAAGATCATCAACTCTCTTTTTCAAAACATCATGCTGGTTGCTAATGAAATTTAATGATTCCTTAATGCTAACCATTTCCTCTCTAATTGGTTTAAGTTCGCGTGCAATTGCTTCTGAAATGGCTGCACGTAACTCGGACCTCATCACCTCCATTTCAGTGACTATACAGCTTTTAACGATCTCGCCAATAGACGGTGTTGCAACAAGATTATCTTTTTTATCTACCTGTTTAGATGGTGGGGGTGAGTCTGAGCAAGATCCACCCCGACGACAATTTACGTTATCATTGTCTGACAGTACAGGACGAGACGTGCATTGAGAAACTCTAACAGGTGTGTTGTCATTCTTAGCCAATCGAGGTTGATTCACAGTACAATCAGGACAAATCCATGCTTTCTTGAACTCGGTGCTAAGTGCCTTCTTTTTGTCCGTAGGGTAAAGACAGGCAACATGAAAGTTCTTGTTGCATGTAGTACATATAAGTGCACCAACTGCACCTTCACTGGTAGATTTACAACACGCAAATTTCATTTTGTATCACGTATCAGGCACCGAACTAGTATAAAATTTTCAAAATATCTGAACGCATCCAAATAAACTAAACTGAGCGGCTCAATGCTGTCTGGTCCATATACCTTAAAACCAATCTGTGCAAAACATTGACACTTTTGACAGCCGGTGTTAAGAGCCAATCAGCTGCTAAGTCAGCACCTTGAATAACTGTATTTACGTATTTACTTAATTAATGATCCAAGATTTTGGTGTTTTCTGTGATATTTAAATATAACGGTCAGCAAAAAATCTCACCTTGATGGCAAATTTGTGCAGGAAATACAAGCGTGAAGTGATTGTGTGCTTCCAAGCATAGGTTATATTCAAGCAGCGACTTTGTCTTGATGTATCTTCTAATTTGTATGATGCAGAAGCTTACTTAACCAGGTATTTAAAATTAATATTTACTGCAAGACGCACTGAGTGACTACTACGACCAATACCGGAACCGGATATGAGTACCTTAAGTTATTTTAAGACCAATTGTTGTATTGTAAAGATCACTAAGTAATTAATCATTAAGTAAGTAAAAAGTGCAATGACCAAGAGTCCGTGGAGTTAACAATTAATATAATAAAAAAAACTAGTTTGATTATAAATATATTTAGAGTACACGTTTAAATTGCATAAAGCAATCGTAGCTACGAAAATAAATGTCGCCCGCATGGGAGGCGGAACTAGTTGCCTGCTCCACCGGATCAGAGACAGTCCGATGCACGGAACTCAGAGTAATGAAACGAGCTTTGCGAGCGCAGGTTGTGTAGCGAACAAAGACACGTTCGGACTAAGCGAAGTAAATATAATCAGCATTGTGAACATGGACCGTGAAATAATAATGTATGCTTTCTTTTTCCAATAAATATATTACATTACATTAGGTATTCCAAAGGGGTATTCGTAGCGGATTTCGCCATTTGAACGGCGGACTCACATTTTTCGCTCGATCTTTTACTGCTGTGATAGTATTAAAATAATTATATATTCTACTTGTGTGCGTGCACGTATGTGTGTGTGTGTGCTATTATACTTGTATACGCAAATACGCTTGCTTAAGGGCGCGCAATGAAAAAAAAAATGATTTAAGTCACTATAAGACTTTGTAATTTCCTGCTAAGAAACCCTCGGTGGTAGCAGAATACCAGTGCTTTGCTCACATCCTGATGTGAGTAAATTTCAGTCACTGAGCTACGACCCTTTGCACTTCTGCAGCGCACACAATTTAGTTTGTTTTGTGTAATTGTTAAGTTTGTATAATTTTAAGTTCTTTGTATTTGTGTGTGATGAAGTCAAGTGTAAATAAAGTTTCATCTATCTATCTATCTATTGCTTAGGTAAATAAATGAACTAGATCAGAGATTTCTAAACCCTTTGCAATGATTTTCGGTTTTGGATAGACCCCCTACCCCTACTTACCTGATATTTCATGCCTATATCATTAAACGTATAAAATTATATAAGCATACATGATATATTTTTTTGCTTAAAGGTACTTTTATAAATAAGTAGCGTCCGCCCGTGGCTTCGCCCGCGTGAGATTTGTTTTTGTCAATCCTGCTCCCTTATGTCTAAGTACCAAGATTCATGGTCTTATCTTCAATTCGACCCCTATTTCAACTCCATACTGGTAAAACTTCATAATGATAGAACAGACGATTTTTTGTTTCTTATGACGTGTTATTTACGAACTTGCATACTAACTTTCAACCCTTATTTCAACCCCTAGCTGGTTGAAATTTCAAAAATGCTACAACAAATGTAATGATTTCTTATCAAGTGCTTAAATATAAAGTTACATGGTTTTATTTTTTAAAATTAGGAAATCCCACACAAACTCTATTGCAACCCCTTCATCCCTTTTTTTCGAAATAAAAAGTAGCCTATGTTCTGTCTCAGGGTCTAAAGATTGTCTGTTCCAAATTTCATCAAAATCGGTTGCGAGGCTTAAGCGGGAAAGCGTAACAGACAGACAGACAGAGTTACTTTCGCATTTATAATATTAGTTGGGATGATTAATCTTATAAAGAAGTAATCTAATATTATAAAGAAGTAAAGTTTGTGTGTTTGTATATTTGTTAAATTGTAAGGGGTAATCTCGGGATCTACTGAACCGATTTTAAAAATTCTTTCACCAATAGAAAGCCACATTATTGCGGAGTGTCATCATCATCATCGATTTTAAAAATTCTTTCACCAATAGAAAGCCACATTATTGCGGAGTGTCATCATCATCATCATCATCATCATCATCATCATCATCATCATCATCATCATCATCATCAGCGGACGGCGCGCGATGGCTTCGAGTATAATTCAGTTCGCTTTCGTGCTCGCTAAGGGGATTATTAATATTATGCCCAACGAAGTGGGCGCGGGTCAGCTAGTTTTCTATATTAGAACATAGTATAATGTAAGTAAATAGGTGCTATTACTATATGTTGAGATCCATTATAGTGGACCTCGAAATTTGCAGGTTGTCATAGATCCCTAGGGTCATATCGACCCCTAGGGGTCACTCATATATCACTTTGAGAAACATTGAATTAGATGAAGGAATGCCTCGATGGTTTGGACATGTACAAAGAAGGACGAAAGACGACTGACGAAAGAAATCTATACTAATATAATAAAGCTGAAGAGTTTGTTTGTTTGTTTGTTTGAACGCGCTAATCTCCGAAACTACTGGTGCGATTTGAATAATTCTTTTTTTGTTGGATAGTCCATTTATCGAGGAAGGCTATAGGCTAAATAACATTACGCTATGACCAATAGGAGCAAAGACAGAGCGGTAAATGTGTAAAAAACGGGGAAAATTATTCATTTTTGAAGGCTTTCTTTGCGTGCGCTGCGAAAACGGTTCAAGATACACAAAAAATATGTATAAAAGAATTATTCCTCTATACATAATCTAAAAAAAAGTCCGCGACGGCATATGTCTATCTTTTAAGGTTTAGTCACAATGACCGTTTTTATGGTACCAAATTTGGTCGAAATAATTTGTTTAAGTTGTATCAACATAATAATACTAAAAATTCTGCGGAAACTCGACCATTCCGAAAATCCCGCAAGAACGGGAACTATGTGGGAAAAACCAAAAATCTGCCGGAAGTCACTATTCCACGCGGACGAAGTCGCGGGCAAAAGCTAGTTATTTAATAAGACGAACATGAATGGGGAATCCTACTACTATTATAAAGGCGAAAGTTTGTAAGTATGGATGTATGGATGTTTGCTACTCTTTCACGTAAAAACTACTGAATGGATTTGAATGAAACTTTACCACAATATAGCTTATACATCAGAATAACACATAGGCTACAATTTTTGAGGTTTCTAATGTGAGGTCATAAAAAAATGTCGTAAATCTGCATGTTTATGCTGAAGGAAAAAGATCGTTAAATGTAGTTTATAGGAGCATACTGCTGTAGCTACCTATAGGCCTATGATTAGGGCTCTGCAGTGCTTAGTTACCGTATTTCTTACTTATTACTAGACTAGACGGGACGAACCTGAAGTCCACGTGAACGAAGTCGCGGGCAAAAGCTAATATGTTATATTCTGAAGGAATGTGAGATCAAAAATATCTGTAGCTGATGAGCATTCATAAGTGTTTTAATGAACGTTAAAAAATTTAAAGTATTTTCATTTTAATAAAAGCTTTTATTAAATGCGCTAAAATGAACAAAATAAACTTTTACATATAAAAGCTTGTCGCGAGATTTACTTACTTATAGAATACTTTTAACGACAAGCTTTTATATGTAAAAGTTTATTTTGTTCTTTTTAGCGCATTTAATAAAAGCATGTATTAAACATTTTTTTTGTTTATTTATTTTCCGACAAAAATCAAGCTTCGCAAACCCTTTCATTTGATACCCATATTGTAGGGGTGCATTATACCGGCATTGATTGCAGTAATGCTGGCGGACGAGGGAGGTTGGAGGCCGTGGCCTCCTTCTGTGAAGCGGTAGCACAGCTGCGGCGCCGCCGCGGGTCGCCGGCGGGCGCGAGGGGGTCGCAACTGCTACGGCGACCCGGGATGGACCACGCCCCTTCCGTGGTCGGGGGGCGTCGTCGGTGGAGGAGACCGGGGGAGGTAGTAGCCTCCCCCGAGGAGGGCTCCCCTCTAGGCAGGGGAGCGGAGGCTGGGGGTTCCCGGAAGTGGCTTTATGTTCCCGGGGGCTCCCTACACGCCTGTGGAAGGCCATCCCTGAGGTTTTTAGTGGGTAGGCCTCCCCCTTCTGGGGAGGAGAGCCCCACATAACCGCCGGCTCAGCCACAGCCGGGGTATGCAATTTAATGCATTTTCCTCAGGGGAACAAAAAAAAAGGGGGTGCATTATAAATGATTGTCTGCCTTCTTGGGAAAGTCCGCCTAATTGGATTAAGAGTGACGTCACATTATTTATCGAGGTGTTCTTTGCAAGCCCTTTTATTTGATACCCATGCCATGTTGGATTTAGAATGACGTCACACACATTGCCCTGCATTGTCATCCGACTTACACGTGCATGAAAAATTTCAGCTCAATCGGAGACCGGGAAGTGGGTCAAATTAAGATTCCAAGATTTTCTTACATAGTTACAAGTGAAGCTAATACAAAAGCTTGTAAAAAAACTGTGGTCCCTGTTTATTCCTATGGGATAGAAGCGTGATTATATGTGTGCGTGTATGACGCTACTTGGGAATATTCAGCGGATCCATTTAAAAGGCCGGCAACGCGCTTGTGACTCCTCTGGTGGCGGCGGTAAATGCTTACCATCAGGTGATCCGTCTGCTCGTTTGCCCCCTATCACATAAAAAAAAAAAAACCGGAATCGATCCTGCTACATGTATGTACCAATATGTGATTGGTTTTTAGTGATTTGGACTCATCAAAGACCTTTTTACAAATTCTATTTACTTTTTAAGGAATATGTATTCTCATTGGTCACGCCACTTAACAAAATTTGACTAAGTTCAAAGTTGCGGAGGCTCCTCCGATGTCCAGTCAAACCGACAGCGACGTTAACCACTATTTCCTCGCGGTATCACCGGGTTCAAACTTTGCACAAGCGAACTGTGAGATGGGTTTGCCCCGGGGCGGGTGAATTAAGCGGTTAGCGAAAGTGTGCGAAATTATAGAATTGATAAATGGAAGACGTTAGCGCGGAGCCGGAGTTATCGCCATCTTGCTAACACTTTTATATCGCGGCGCTGTCGTCGCGTCTCAGGCCGGGGGATAGGTCAAGGGAAGGGTAGGTATTTTACAAGCTTTTATTTACTTTCACCTGTCCCGTTGTCTGTCTGTAATCAAATCTTGCAACTTAAATTGATCCACTTCCCGATTTCCGATTGAGCTGAAATTTGGTATACACGTTTAGTTCGGATGACAATGCATGATTAACTGTGTGACGTCATTCTAAATCCAACATGGCGGCGTATCCAATATGGCGGACCAATTATTTTTAATGCACTCCTACAATATGGATATCAAATAAAAGGGCTTGCCAAGAATAACTAGAAAAAAATAATGTGACGTCATTCTAAATCCAACATGGCGGCGTATCCAATATGGCGGACCAATTATTTTTAATGCACTCCTACAATATGGGTATCAAATAAAAGGGCTTGCCAAGAATAACTAGAAAAAAATAATGTTACGTCACTCTTAATCCAATACGGCGGAACACCAAAAATGGCGGATAATTTTCTTTTATTCGTTCCTACAATATGGGTATCAAATGAAAGGGCTTGTTCTCAGCAAGCCTGTAGAGGTACTAAAAAGTTAAAAATAAAATTAATGAAAAAAAAAACTTTTTAAAAACAAGCTTTTATTATTTGTTTATAAAATGAACTAAAAAGTTAAAAATAAAATGAACTAAAAAGTTAAAAATAAATTATTAACACTAAAACTTTTCACCATACATAATTATTCAATCTCGTCCCCCTCTTTATCATAGTCCCCATTTATAAATAAAAGCGTGTTACATTGTGATAGCTTGAGGAAAATGTTATGTTGTATTAAATGTAACACGCTTTTATTTATAAATGGGGACTATGATAAAGAGGGGGGACGAGATTGAATAATTATGTATGGTGAAAAGTTTTAGTGTTAATAATTTATTTTTAACTTTTTAGTTCATTTTATTTTTAACTTTTTAGTTCATTTTTTATGTATATTGCCAATAGGTGGCGTTTACACTCATGTTATTAAGGTAACTCAGACCAGCAATGAACATAACGGAATTAGCACTTGCCTGCCATTTAACAAGCCGATACGTAGATAAATCATAACAGCTTTAATAAAACGCCCTTATCTTAGGATATATTGTTTCTATTATTTGCGATCTTTGAAAGCTAACCAATACAAAGTTATTGAGTTACATTTACCTATTTGCTTCGTGCCTATTTGGAGCGTATCGCTCAAAAGAATAGATAGGCAAATTAGGTATCCTGTTTCGTTTGAGCGTCACTCAGAGAAGCAACGGAGCGAGAAATAAGCACCGCGCTGGGACATTTCTACGGCGCTTCCAACTTCGTGAATCGTTCGGAGTAACATGTTTTTTGTGATGTGTTTGTTATGCGACGTGGGCAACCGGAACAACTAACTCGAATGCGCGTTGGGGATTCATCTTTTTCATATTTCAGCAAGTCTTCTCTTAATCGAAAGACTGTAGCAGAACACGAGTTAAATATTATTTTGACTTTGATTCCTCCGTATTGTTTTTTCATAGAGTTAAATTAGTCGATTTTAGTTATTTCCATAATGATTGCAGGATTACAGTTAAAGAGATATGCTCAAAATGGTAGTATGGTTTTATTCGGCGACCCGGGATGATCCACGCCCCTTCCGTGGCCGGGGGGCGTCATCGGTGGAGGAGACCGGGGAGGTGGTAGCCTCCCCGAGGAGGGCTCCCCTCTAGGCAGCGGAGCGGAGGCTGGGGGTTCCCGGAGGTGGCTTGGTGTTCCCGGGGGCTCCCTACATGCCTGAGGAAGGCCATCCCTGAGGTTTTTAGGGTAGGCCTCCCCTTCTGGGGAGGAGAGCCCCACATAACCCCGGTTCGCCACAGCCGGGGTTGCAATTTAATGCATTTTCCTCAGGGGAACAAAAAAAAAAGAAAAAAAAGTATGGTTTTTTAACTATAACTTAAGACAGAGAGAATTCCCCAGAGAATTTTTAATGAAATAATTATATCCACATTAGAAGGTCAATATATTGATAAAAATATAGAAACTCTAATGCATTTAACAAAAATTTAACCTTTCACCAATTCACCGTTTAAACACGAGAAATAAAAATTAACTTCCAGTTCCACAGTTCAGTCTTCAAAAAACTAGAAGTTTTTACAAGGGAAGATGTGGAACTAGCGTTGCGATGCGTTGTCTTTTATAAAATTATTGGACTGTTAAATATAATCGAAAGAAAAATAGGTATTATAAAGTCAATGATTTCTTGAATGATAGGAATTGTAGGATTTAATTGTTATGACATATAATGCAATGATAATGTATTAAGAAAATGAATAATTGTTTTTATACCGAAAATTTGAATGTCAGGTTTGTTTATTGTGATCTGGAATATATGATTCTGTATTGCCTAATTTTATTATTTTTGCGCTGCGATATTTAGTAATTGTACGATATTATGATATTTAAAAGAGGAGATTAAAAAAAAAAGACCTTTATTTTCCATATCTCTTTCATACCTCCAATTTTTAAATTTGTGTAGAGAAAATTTCTGTTTTCATTCTACTTATCCGGATAACGTAACAATGGGAGCTACATAAGCCGCATTATAAAGCTCCTAAGCCCTCTGTTTTAAAATTTTATATTTGTTTGATGTCAACGCTTGAAGAGGCTTATGTTAAATAAAGAATTGAATTTTGCTTTTTCCTTTTTACAAGCTTTTATTTACTTTCACCTGTCCCGTTGTCTGTCTGTAATCAAATCTTGCAACTTAAATTTGATCCACTTCCCGGTTTCCGATTGAGCTGAAATTTGGTATACACGTTTAGTTCGGATGACAATGCATGATTAACTGAGTGACGTCATGCTAAATCCAACATGGCAGCGTATCCAATATGGCGGACCAATTATTTTTAATGCACTCCTACAATATGGGTATCAAATAAAAGGGCTTGTCAAGAATAACTAGAAAAATAATGTGAGGTCATTCTAAATCCAACATGGCGGCGTATCCAATATGGCGGACCAATTATTTTTAATGCACTCCTAGAATATGGGTATCAAATAAAAGGGCTTGTCAAGAATAACTAGAAAAATAATGTAACGTCATTCTAAATCCAACATGGCGGCGTATCCAATATGGCGGACCAATTATTTTATATGCACTCCTACAATATGGGTATCAAATAAAAGGGCTTGCCAAGAATAACTAGAAAAAAATAATGTGACGTTATTCTAAATCCAACATGGCGGCGTATCCAATATGGCGGACCAATTATTTTTAATGCACTCCTACAATATGGGTATCAAATAAAAGGGCTTGCCAGAATAACTAGAAAAATAATGTGAGGTCATTCTAAATCCAACATGGCGGCGTATCCAATATGGCGGACCAATTATTTTTAATGCACTCCTAGAATATGGGTATCAAATAAAAGGGCTTGTCAAGAATAACTAGAAAAATAATGTGACGTCATTCTAAATCCAACATGGCGGCGTATCCAATATGGCGGACCAATTATTTTATATGCACTCCTACAATATGGGTATCAAATAAAAGGGCTTGCCAAGAATAACTAGAAAAAAATAATGTGACGTTATTCTAAATCCAACATGGCGGCGTATCCAATATGGCGGACCAATTATTTTTAATGCACTCCTACAATATGGGTATCAAATAAAAGGGCTTGCCAAGAATAACTAGAAAAAAATAATGTTACGTCACTCTTAATCCAATACGGCGGAACATCAAAAATGGCGGATAATTTTCTTTTATTCGTACCTACAACAATATGGGTATCATATGAAAGTGCTTGTTCTCAGCAAGCCTGTAGAGGTACTAAAAAGTTAAAAATAAAATTAAAGAAAAAAACCTTTTTAAAAACAAGCTTTTATTATTTGTTTATAAAATGAACTAAAAAGTTAAAAATAAATTATTAACACTAAAACTTTTCACCATACATAATTATTCAATCTCGTCCCCCCTCTTTATTATAGTCCCCATTTATGAATAAAAGCGTGTTACATTGTGATAGCTTGAGGAAAATGTAAATGTAACACGCTTTTATTTATAAATGGGGACTATGATAAAGAGGGGGGACGAGATTGAATAATTATGTATGGTGAAAAGTTTTAGTGTTAATAATTTATTTTTAACTTTTTAGTTCATTTTTTCTTATAGTATTTTGCTTTTTCTTACATATAAATTTAATAAAAGACCAATGAAGATTACGGATCATGACATCTTTTAATTTGTTTTACATACTTGCAACAAATTTATTTTATCGTCAAAGTCGCATTCATTTACATAAATCAGGGAAGCCATTGCCTGACTAGCAATCATCTCATGTAAATGAGATGAAGGCTGGTCTGGCGGCGCTACGTGATGGGATCGAATAAGGGCGCATTGTGTACGCGGAAGTTTTATGAGCGCTAACATCAAATAAAAGCTTCAAAAGTAAAGTTCTATGTCTATGTATCGGACAATGTCAATTTCCTCGCTGGCAACCTTATTGCTGAAAAGTTGAGAGAAAGGAGATTTTCCCGGTATTAAGGAGAGGGAATGATCATGTCACGTGACGTGTTGCACCGACCCCATATAACATTGTTCAAGTTTACCTATAACTTGTTATATTCGACCAATTTATTAAATAACTAGCGACCCGCCCCGGCTTCGCACGGGTGCAATGAAAAAATGGTTATGGTGGGTTATCCCTAAGAGATAGACATATACCATCGCGGACTTTTTTGTGGATTTTTGTAAGTTGTACAATACTGTAGTACATTATTTTGGTCTATCTCGTAGGGTTCAGCCAGCGTTTACAATATAAGCGCAAAAAAACGTGCTTATTGACGACATCACATTAGAAACCTTTAAATTTATCAGTGTTTCTCTACTATATTATGCATTTATTATACATACAAACCTTCCTTAAGAATCACTCTATCTATTAAAAAAAAACCGCGACAAAATCCGTTGCGTAGTTTTAAAGATCTAAGCATACATACGGACATACAGCGAAAGCGACTTTGTTTTATACTATGTATTGATATCCAAGCCATTAAGATGTCTTGGATTTAGCGCTCGTCGGAGTGCTTTTTCTTTAGTCACCACTAACATCAAATATGCCAAAAAAAAATGTATTAATACACTGGATGTAGATATTCTTAATTTCAACTTAGCATCATTTTGGAATCTAATAATGAAAACCAGCCAAATGCGTGTCGGACTCACGCACGAAGGGTTCCGTACCATTGATTTATGAAATTAAAGGAAGCGGTTTACGATTATGACGGAGTACTAGATCTCGTTCAAAACATTTTTCGTTGGTAGTTTTTATAGTAATGTTCATCCTTTTTTTTTTAGTTAGAGGACCAACTTTTTTTCACTTTGGAAGCGTCTGTCACGCAAACTATTCGGTTTAGAAAAAAAATATTTTAGAAACCTCGATATCGTTTTTAAAGACCTATCCATAGATAACCCACATGCATGTGTTTGATGAAAAAAAATTTTTGAGATTTAGTTCTTAGTATGGGGAGCCCCAAATATTTTTTTTTGTGCATCACAATCTTAATCCGGTTCACAGAATACATCTACCTACCAAGTTTGAACAGCATAGCTCTTATAGTTTCGGAAAAAAATGGCTGTGGACGGACAGACGGATAGACAGACAGACAGACATGACGAATCTATAAGGGTTTCGTTTTTTTCCATTTGGCTACGGAACCCTAAAAAGGTAAATTTACTTTGAGATTCATTTATGTGTTTATTGGTTTACGGATGTACTTTTGATTTTGCTAAGTATCTAATCTAATGGACAAATTGGTTAAAATTTAGCAAATTCGTATTATTTTTGTTTATCGTTGTAACGGTGTGTTCCAAATAAGAAAATAAATAACGTTACCACGACCTTTATTACCCGAGGGTAGTAAGGTAAGGTAAAGCTTTAAAGCTTACTATTATACCGGTCTTTTGTATGCTCTTGCATAAATCAGTCCAAAGTCCATTTGTCCATTGCCAACAAAGGCCTAGCTGACGGCTGGAGGGAAGCGAGAATGGACACAGCCATAGGCAACTAATAGACATTCTTTAATGTTTGTTAGAACACATGTAAATTTCTATGATGTTAATCTAACGTCAAGTTCAGGTATTATGTAAGAAAGAAAGAAAGAAAGAGATATTTATTTGGCCATTCTTGTACAGTATGTCGCTTATGATATAATAAAATAAAGAAAAAAATAGAATAAAAAACATAGAAGTCTGGCCAAAAAGGCCGCTACCTCAGCTAATGCTATTACTGCTACACGCAGCAAAAGCGCTGGTTTTCAGGTAGGACCATTGATTCCGATCATTGAAGCAATATGCACGTGGACATAGTGCATATTGCCTCCATGTTCCCGACATCGGACGTAAAAGACAGTACACACACTATATAGTCTGTGGTCATGACAGTTACATTAACATATAAAAAGTACTTTGAGGACATTATTAAAACAATAATAGGTGAACAAAAATTAGTGCAAAAAGAAAAGAAAAGCAACCATTTTGACGTTAGGAACAATCAATATGTAACATATTATAATACAGAAGCATTCCAAAAGAAGGTAAAGAAATATTATTATGAGAAGAATGCCAGCACAAACATACATTTATGTAAACGATGTAAATATGTAATAATAATAATAATAATGGCGTAGGGAAGTGACGACCCCATCGCCCGCTGGTGGGGCATTTAATGCCCCTTGACTGCCATAAATGCCCCATCAGTGCAGTCAGTCTCCCTCAGGGCAGCTTGTGGCGAGCTGTCGGTGAGTTGCGTCACCGGGGGTACCGATGTGCTTCAGGGGGGCGTATGCCACCCGCCTCTGTCTTGCCTTAACCAGCCGGACAGAGTGGAGTCGCAAGAGCAAATGCTCGAAGGGTGGAAGTGTAATAATGTCATGACGACGATGGCGCGGCGTCTCGATCGCTGTCGCAGACACACCTCTCTACACCCTTAGCCGTTCACACCAATGTTGCTCTCTTCGCACCAATATTGGTCTGCTTTTTGGGGTGCCCATTTAGTGAGCGGCGAGTCACCGCCTGCCATATTTAAATCAATTAGGAGGCTTTGAGAAGGCAGGTGACCGGAGTCTCTTCCATAGCCCGGTTTTCATTACCACCTAAATCGAAATGCAATAGTCCACAAACGTTT
>JAYEAL010000066.1:0-27429 GCA_036419045.1 Scirpophaga incertulas
AAATGTCCAGTTTTATTAATATTTTACATCCACTTATGTGAAAACACACCTTATTGCCCTGACTCATTAGTTGGCTTACTGGCAATAAGTTTGTTGTTAACTGAGGAACACACAAAACTTTTCAAACAGTAATCTGGTAATTTTTGGTTGAAAAACAGTTCATTTTTAAATGCCAAAAGTCCATGTCATCTTGATTGAAATTCGCAAAAACATTCCTTCTTACATCTGCAATAATTAAGCGATCTATTAGGTTTATATAGACCCCTTTAAAAAAACGTAAACTGAATAAAGGTTTATGGTAAACTTGCCTGCAATTTTCACCAGTAGATCTTGGAGCTATTTGTTTCCCTCGATAATTAGTATGTGCCTGACCTTTAACTTTAGAATTTTTTATAACATTCCTTTTATATTTTGTAGGATTACACGTTCTCTTCTTTTTCGGCTCACCATCACTCTCAGTTTCACTTGAAGACATTTTTTAAAGCAAAAATGACTTCTCTTTAAAATAGTAAAAGACAAGTGAAGTTCAAATGACATTAATGGCGATGGTTTACAAAAAAATTTAAATATTGTGAACCAATCAAAACAAAGCAAATTTAAAATGTCAATCTCAGTCATAAACTACTCCCTGCCATCTAGTGATGCATGCAAAAACCTCTTAAGTCATTGACTAATGTTGCTTAAGCAATGAACGTCTTTCACGCGGTATTATTAAAAGAGGAAGGAATGTATTGACTTAAGCTGTTTTCACCCAGAATACGCATCTACCTTTGAGGAAGCATTTTCAGCAAAAAAAAAGCATTTTGGAAAAAATGTGACTAAGTGCTTTTGAAATGACCGATTCAAATAAATTTATGCACTAAAAAGAAGAAGGGACGCAGGTTTACACTTGAGGAAAAACCGATATCACTCTCGATTATGAAACAAAGTCCAAAATGCTACCGATTTCTGCATAAGATATTTATACTACCTCATCCTCAAACATTAAACAAGATGGTTTCTAATATAAATTTAGAAGCAGGCATCAACAGGCAATTTATCAAACTCATGAAGAAAAGGTAATTATTTCATATAGACAACCATGTGAAGAAAGTTTCAAGATTTTGCTAGTTTGTAAACATATATATATATAATATATTTGTAATAATTACTAAGACCTTTTATTTTTCAGGTTGATACCTGGCAAGATGCCAAAAAACATTGTTCTATAATTTTTGACGAAATGTCCCTGGGTATGGGTCTATCTTACAATAAAAAAAAAAGACAGAATTGATGGTTTCGTTGAACTTAACCAAAGAAAAGGAAGATTTGCAGACCATGTTCTTGTATTTATGGCCCGGGGTGCTGTACATAAATGGCAGCAACCCATTGCTTATTATTTTTGTGAAAAGGTGACCTCAGGACCAGAATTAAAGAAAATCATAAAAGAAATTGTACATGCAGTATCCGAAATAGGGTTGAATCCATTGATACTAGGGTGTGATCAGGCCACTGCATTTCAGTCGGCTGTAAGAAACCTCCAAGAAGATACACGGCGAGAACAATGACCTCAGGACCAGAATTAAAGAAAATCATAAAAGAAATTATACATGCAGTATCCGAAATAGGGTTGAATCCATTGATACTAGGGTGTGATCAGGCCACTGCATTTCAGTCGGCTGTAAGAAACCTCCAAGAAGATACACGGCGAGAACAATTACTACATAATGAATCTATTGGCATAAATTGATCTATATTTTATTTTCACTCCATCCATCCTTGATATCAGACTCTGGAGGAAAAAAAAATGTCATCACACTGCACTGTATTGTTGTTGTCATCCTGATACACGACTACTGATGCATTTACGCTTTACAAGGGTACCAAAATGCTAAAAAGGAACCTTTATGGTGCGGCGAATCCATATCTGTTAACTGTCTGTCACAGCCAATTTTGCTCCAAAACCATTCGACTGATTGAGTTGAAATTTGACACACATATGTAAATCAGTGACCTAAAGTTAAATATTGAAGTTATTGAAGAAAATAAGCTAAAATTAATCGTCTCCCTCCCCCTCTATCTCCGAAAGTATTGGAGCCAAAATTTAGATAAAACTACCAAAAATAATTCTTTCCTTAAAGATAAGGAAAAGAAGTATGCCCATTCGTAGTATCACCTTTACTCGTCCTTGTGCCTTAACCAAACTAATACCAAAAAATAAGTAACAATTTTTAACAAAACTCTGCAATATACCAAGCCGAAACTTCGCCGGAGATAAATCCACATAATAATTAGTAATTATTTCACTTCCATTTCATTCGCTGTGTATTTTTATTGATGATATTCTAATTTCATTGATAAATAGTCTCTTCGGTATTGCCATATATTGACGATCGGATCGATTGGTCAAAAATATATTCGATACATTCTACTGTCCTCTCGTGAAAGGGTAAAAGGAATACCAAAACAATTAATTTTCTTTAGTCTTTTTTCTGCTATTTCTAATATTTTAGTCATTATTCTGCTATTTGTAACGAAGACGAATCCGCCAATTAGATAAATTAATCCAGCCGTTTATGAATTTATTTTATGTAAAACAAAGATGTTTTTTTATGTAACTATATAGAATATGCATTACTATTACAAAACTAAGATTCCAATTGATCTGTCTATACATAAATATACATGGTTTTACATACTCATCAAGCTGATCTCAGACATATTAGCTTGTATGTACATCATGTTGCATAGAGGTAGCGTAATGAAAAACTGATAATGCGCAATTGTTTATGAATCACAATAGATAGGTCGAGTGTATATTGATCAATATCTGCTACTTTATAATTTATAACCAATTTAATTTAGTAATATTAACATTAAGTCATTTACACTACGCGACAAAAGTATAACCCACCCCCCTATTTACTTCATATCTACTGTAAAACTAAATATAAGTAAATATATTACTGATGTCCAGAATTGTTAATTTAAGTCTAGAACTATAGTGTATATACAGTTATGTTTCGATGCTGTTTTGTTACAGAGCAGCGAGATTGTTGATTTCATAGCGCGACAAAAGTATAACCCATTCGTCTCAGTGGCTACACCGACTCGGTGCGCTGCGCACGTCAATTCATGTTTGTACTTGTTTTGTGTAACTCGGCAGGTATTACACCTATGTATCTTGTTTTCGTAAATATTAGGTTATTTTTTAATTGAAAATGCCGCGAGGTAAACATTTAAACAAAACTGAAATCAATATAATTAGAAAATTGCATTCGGAGAATTATTCTAAGGCAAAAATTGCAAAAATCATCAACAGAAGTCATCGTCTTGTGCGTAATTTTTTGAAAGATCCCGAAAACTATGGAAAGAAAAAAAGAACAGGTCGACCAAGAGCAACTACACCACGAGAAAGAAGGGCAATTCTGAAAGTTGCGTCCAATTCTACGCTTACTGCAAGACAAATCGCAGCGGAAGCTGGTGTTAATACTAATTTAAGAAATGTTCAGCGTATTATACGCGAGTGTAAATATTTAAAACGTCAGAAATTGCGAAAAAAACCACCGTTGTCTGATAAACATAAACTGGTTAGATTACGATTTGCCAAAGAACATGCCCAATGGAAAAAAAAGTGGCGAAAAGTTATTTTTTCTGATGAAAAGAAGTTTAATTTAGACGGACCTGATGGTTTTAATTATTATTTTCACGATTTAAGAAAAGATAACTCCATATTGAGTCGTCGGCAAGCCGGAGGTGGTAGTGTAATGATATGGTCTGGTATTGGATACTCAGGTAAAATGAATATTAAGTTTTGTCCTGGAAAAATAAATAGTAAACGTTATATAGAAATTATAAACGAACAGATTACCTCTCATGCAAAGCGGATTGCTGGTCCTGATTATATATTTCAACAAGATAATGCCAGTATTCATCGAGCAAAGGTAGTTAAAGACTATTTTACTAAAAACAAAATTCAAGTTCTTGAATGGCCCGCGTATTCCCCTGACTTGAACATAATTGAAAATTGTTGGGGAATCTTATCACGAGCTGTTTATCGCGGATCAAGACAATTTACTTCTGTTGAAGAATTAAAAAAGGTGATAGTTGACGAGTGGGAAAATTTAAATCAAGAGACAATTAAAAAGCTATATGACAGTTTACCGGACCGAATGATTGATGTGATAAGTAAAAGTGGTGGATCGACAAAATATTAAATTACATGAGTTATTATTGTTTGTTTTATTTTTCCTGAATTTTTATTTCAATTTCATTACCTGGGTTATACTTTTGTCGCACCGAAAAACTCAATATTATTTATATTCGGTTTATTTTGCATTTTATGTCAAATGTTTCAATAGAATTTTAAACTTACTAACACTCCAATTTTGTTTATTTCTAATACATTTATATAATTATAATTCTTTGTCAGTTATGAAAAAATTAGGGGGTGGGTTATACTTTTGTCGCGGAGTGTAATCAATTTAAATTAACGTGCGATTTATTATAAACGAGTAATAATTTTCACAGTGTTGAGAATTATTATTTTCACCACTGTCTACTATACTAAATAGCTGACATTTGTAGATTTCACAAAGCAAAGGATTTAAGCAAAAGCATAAGACAATATTCTGCTTTAAGAGTTTCTTATACAGATAGCTAATATCAATGTTGCTAAAACAATTATTTTTAAATTAAATAATTATTAGATAGTTGTAATATTTATTGGATAAGATAGACTTAATCATTTTATAGTCTTAATCTACTACAATTAAATAGGTATTATCAAAAATGATGATAGGAGAAATTCGTAACTTGAAAGTCTTTGGTGTTTAATTTCTATTTTACCCATCGAAATAGAGTCAAATAGTTTTTAATAATTGAATATATAGTTAAAAATCTACAATATATCATAAAAATCATTATGGTACTAACTCATTTTTAGCGATACTAAAGTCCATACTACAATGGGCATTCTCCTTTATAGTGGTCTTAAAATAACGTGGTAAATATTACAATATTATGCGTCTAAACATGCAGTCGGAATGTATGGTCTCCCATACAATGCGACGGCAAACGTAACTTTGTTTTTCAATTACATTGTTGTGTTCTTTATGACTGATGGATCCTCACTGTACGAGTCTGACTGCCCTTAAAATAGAGTGTAATTGTTTTAGGTGTATATAGAGTGGTATCGTTGTGAGTTTCTTTATTCCACCAAAACTTCCAAACGCTTGGACGGTTTTGAATGAATGTGATATCGTTAATTTCCTAACATTCTTCCGGGCAATAAAGGCTGGGTTTCGTATTCAAAAAATAATAATGGCCGCTGTCTTTTGTTATACTTGATATCAAATTTTTTTTTAAGATGAGATTATTTATAATAATAATAATAAATTCATTTATTTCATATAATTAAAATCCATATTGGTAATTAAATAAACACAGAAATAGGAATTAGTTACAAATAAATAAATAAAATCAGAATCAGATGTCAAAATCATAAAAACTACTAAATCAAATTAAATTAAAAAATAAATAAGTATACATTAAAATTAAAACACATAAATTAAAATCATAAAAATTAAACACACAAATTAAATTAACAAAAATAAAATAATTATTATATATAGGAGGGGCCACTAGCATGCAGCCGCATCCACCTCCTTAAAGCCCGGGTGACACGAGGCTAGTATTTTGAAGCTAGGATAGTAAGCTAGTAAGGGGTCACTAGCTTGGTTTCTAGCTTACCTACTAGCTTGGATTGTAACCAAGCTAGTGCTGTCTACACGAAGCTAGGAAATTTCAAGCTAGTCAAGTCAGTAGTGAGTTGTGCTTAACCTGATAACACGTATACGTAAAAATGAACAGTGTGCGTAAGAGAAAAGCAATTCTACTAAGAAAGTTAATTCGGAAGTTGTGTCAACATGCGCTAGATGAAATATTAGCTCTGCTAGAAGAAAAGCGTACTTGGACAAGACCCTGGATCTTAAGAAGACATAGTCATGGAGCATCTGCATTACTTTTAAAAGAACTGCGATCTGAGGATTCCGGCGAATTCAAGAGTATTTTGCGAATGACACCTAATATTTTTGACAATTTACTGAATCTAGTGGGACCACAAATACAAAAATTAAATACTAATATGAGAGAAGCCATACCGGCTAAAATAAAATTGGAAATAACTCTAGATTTTCTATCATCTGGTGTCAATTACAGGAAGTTAAGTCACATGTATCGTGTTTCAAGATCTACTATATCTAGATTTATACCAGAAGTTTGCAGTGAAATTTATAAGGCATTAAAGAAAGATATACAGGTATGTAGAATTTTATTTATTTCAAATTAAAGTAGGTACTTTTACGCTTACATAAATGGCGAGATTAAATTCTAAATTACAAAATGAGAAATCATAAATGACGACAAAATGTACGTTTACGCTACATAAATGGCGAGAAATGTATCAAGCATTTTGAAATGCTTGATAGATGGGATCTTCATCTTGCTCCAACTCTTGCTGTGGTGGCGGATGGATGATGGGTTCATCGCGTTGCTCAGTCTGTTGTAGTTGTGATGGTGGATTAGTGTAGAGTGGACTTGCTGCAGAACTATTGTAAGAAAATGTGGTTGACATATTGGAGTCTGAAGAATTGATAGGTGACTGGTACGAAAATGTAGTATTTCCGAAGTTTAATAAATCATACATCCGACAGCGGGATAGTGTTGCGTTGATCTGATCCCTAGCTAAAATGGCCTGTCCGGGTGAAAGCTTTTTCAACTGACTTGCTACATATTTTGCAAATATCTCATGTTCATCCAGCTCTGGTTCCTGAAATTCTCGTGAACTGTTTAAATCCTCCTTAATCACCTTAATTTCATTTATCAATGAACTCACTTGCGAAACCTTCCGTTTCTTAAATTGCGGAATGTTACTTCCGGGGGAAATAAATTTAGAAGTTTTATCTTGAATAGACGACATTTCGCTTGCAGGTTGAGACATTTCAACTGTCTTTTCTGACAGATTTTCTGCTACGGGTGGTTCTAATGACTGACTGTTGCTTGCACTGTTGTCATCTTTATTATTGTTTGGAGAATCTTGATTGTTCTGAAAATAAAAAATTTGTTAAAAATATTGTTACAGATTCCAACTACAACTGAAGAATGGGCAGCTATAGAAAATGGTTTCAGAGTGAAATGGAACTTTCCAGCGTGTTATGGCGCCGTCGACGGGAAGCATGTTCAAATCATAGCTCCTGGCAACAGTGGAAGTTTGTTTTTTAATTACAAAAAAACATTCAGTATTGTTCTTATGGCTATTGTTGATTACGATTATAATTTCATTTATATTGACGTCGGCGCCTGTGGAATGGCATCTGATGGAAGTGTTTTTAGGAATTGCTCCATATATAATCAACTAGAAAATAACCTTATACCACAAGGCGGAGTAATTTTGGCGGATGCTGCATTCCCATTAAAATCGTATATTATGAAACCGTACCCAGGTGACAATTTAACACATGAAGAAAAAGTATACAACTACCGGCTAAGTAGAGCCAGAAGAACTGTAGAAAATGCCTTTGGCATATTGGCAAGCCGATTTCGTGTTTATCAAAGACCAATCGCAGTTGACGTAAAAACAGTAGACAAAATTGTACTAGCATCATGTGCTCTGCATAATTGGTTACGAAAAGAGCAAAAAAGCACTTATTGCATTAGTAGTGATGTCGACCAAGAAGACATTGAAGCGGGAAACATTATTCTCGGTTCATGGAGAATGGAAAATTTATGTTTACCCAGTATCAGTCGACAGGGAAGTAACCACTCTTCTCTGTCAGCTATCGAAAAAAGGGAGAAATTTAAGAGATATTTCAACAATGATGGAGCAGTACCATGGCAAGCAAGAATGATTCGTTAATTCAGACAAAACTACAAGAAAAATTAAAAATGCCGACGATTATTAATATTTCAATAAGTACTTTTAAGGTAAATAATTGTAAAGAGTAAATAATATTAAAATAACTTACCGAAGTTTTTCTCTTCATTGGCACCTTTTTTATGAAATTATGCATTTCCTCAAACCAAATAATTTTTGGCTTATAGACTTCTGCAGTTCCTGCTCCAGACCTCTCAGATTTTTCTATCTTTGTTAATTCTTGACAATATGTAGCTCTTAGATTTTTAATTTTATTTTTAATCTCTTTTATCGACATTTCTATTCCATCTTTATTTAGTATGTCGCGTATTTTTTCTAGTGACGAGTCTCGCATTTGCTTGTCCTTGTAAGATGGAATACTTGCATTCCACAAACATTCCTCTTCTCTGTACAATTGAACGAATTTTAAATTAATTTCGTCCGCTACTTTCGGCATTTTAACAAATTGCACGCACTCTCACCACGCTCTCCGACTGCACACTAGCTTAGGTTCGCTAGCTTCGCGGTTGACACGAAGCTAGTAACGAAGCCAGGATAGTAAAACGGGTGGTGGGGGGCGCCTACTAGCTTGAAAAATAGAACCCCAAGCTATAAAACTATCCTGGCTTGAGGCACTAGCTTGCTAGCTTCCACACTAGCTTACTAGCTTGTAAACGAAGCTAGTTCCGTCTACACGAAGCTAGTGTCACTAGCTTACTAGCTTGGCAGCACTAGCTTGGCTCACTAGCTTGATTTACTAGCCTCGTGTCACCCGGGCTTAACATTGGCGAGTCCCACCGGTCGGCCAATGGCCAATACGCACAATATACCATTCGGGCTGCCACGCACACGCCTTAACAAAGAGGCGCACCTTTTTCTGATGATTGATGGAAAGTCATCAGTATGCTCCTCAGCAAACATCCCGGACGCACTGCAAAAACGTGGCAGCCCCAGTAATATTCTGAACGCATTGTTATATTGTACGCGCAGTGCGCCATATACCCGCTGTGAAAAACTGGTCCACAGGCTGCATGTGTAGAAGGTCTGGCAGTAAGCCTTAAATAATGTTACTTTAACTTGTTTTGTACAGTGTACAAACCTACGAGCCAGCATATTACACCGGACGGACAGCGCCCTGCGCTCTCTCTCAATGTCCTCATTGTCACACAGGTTGTCGGTAACCCAGTGACCCAGATACTTAAAAGAACTGACCTTATTTAGACGCGTTCCGCACAGAGTTATGTGAGGAATTTCAGTGTAGTGTTTGTTTCCTGCTTTGAACACCATGAACTCACTCTTCTTCGCGTTGTATCTGAGCCCATGAGCTTCCGCATACGATTGACAGATGCACAGGAGCCTACGCAGAGCTCCAATCGATGGACTCAGCAGAACCATGTCGTCAGCGTAGCTTATGTTATTTATACTTACACCGTCTATAGAACAGCCAACACCAGTACTGCTATTATACCTTTGTGTTTATTTATTTATTTATTTATTTATTTATTAGACACACCATCAACAATATTACTCATCATTTATCAATGTAATTCTTAAACAGTCTTAGACAATGTAACTTGTTTTTATAGGTATGTACAGCACTCTTAAAGAAATGGTACAGATATTTATATCTAACTATAAGTATAAACTAAAACTATGCCATAATTACACACAAAAAAGGTAATTGTACATTATAAAAGATAATTGCAAATATAAGATGTATAAATTTTTTTTAATTACTTTCCATGAAGTTGGTTCCTATAAGTATACAGAGAACTGCGAAAAATGTCAATGTCATTGCAGATTTTGTTGTATGTATCTTGGAGTCTATTTAAAGGAGATGATAATCTAGTTCTGAACAGGCTCCTTGTAAATGTTTTGATTGGATGACGGGGGATTCTTCTAGGTACAGTTATATTAATATTGCTAAGTAAGTCCTGTGCATTAAATACACCATTTATTATTTTATAGAGGAATATATTATCCAGCATTTCTCGACGTTTCTCCAAGGAGTCCATTTGAAAATATTTAAGACGAGTGGAGTAGTCGGCACGGTAGGGACATTCTCGATTTTTGTAAGCCAGAAACTTCGTGAAATTACGTTGAACTCGTTCCAACCTTTCGATGTGAACCCGATATTGTGGACTCCACACTGAAGATCCATATTCGAGAGTACTACGAACCAAGGAATTGTATAAACATAAAATACTCTCTGTATTACGAAAATCTTTACACGTGCGTTTTATAAACCCTAGCAATTTCCATGCTTTGGTAATTACATTATCGATATGTTCAATAAAGTTTAGTTTACTGTCCACAATAATACCTAAGTCGCGTATCTTCTTGACTTGTTCTAGCCGCTCTGAATCAATGGTGTAAGAAGATGGGATTAAATTTTTATTTCTCGTAAATTTTATAAATGAACATTTGCTTGCATTCAATGTCATGTTGTTTTTATTGCACCATTCTATTATTATGTCCAAGTCCTTTTGTAGCAAGTGCGTATCCTTTAGATCCCTAATAGGTCTATAGAGTTTTAAATCATCAGCAAATATAGAGCAATCGCTCTGTATATTGTCTGATATGTCATTTATGAATAAGAGAAATAGGATAGGGCCTAAGATAGATCCCTGTGGGACGCCAGATGTAGCTGTGAAAGACTTGGACACGTAACCATTATCAACGACTTTTAATACCCGATGCTTTAAATATGACTTAAACCATAATAATAGGGGCCCGTGAATACCATATCGTTTTAACTTTGAAAATAGAATATTATGGTCCACCTTGTCAAATGCGCTAGCAAAATCCGTGTAGATTGAGTCCACTTCTATTCGAGAGTCTACATGTTTACAAATATTATCGACATAGGTGACGAGATTGGTGACAGTAGATTTATTTTTAGAGAAACCATGTTGATTTTTACTAATAATGCTTTTAGCGTGCGAGGTTAAGAATGGACAAATAATTTTCTCAAATATTTTGGAAAAGGTATTCAAAATTGATACGGGTCGATAGTTTTTGACGACTTTTTTATCACCTTTCTTGAAAATTGGGACGACGTTACTTTCTTTAAAGGTATCTGGAAATACAGAAGTGCTTAGAGATTTGGTAAATATAATTTTTAGTGGTAGGGCAATGTATTTGCTAGTTCTCGATATAAATAGTGGAGGTATACCATCTGGTCCTGCCCCCTTACTAACATCAAGTTTTGACAGAACCTTGACAATCATTCGTTCTGTTACGTCGATATTAGATAGAGTGAGCTGGGGGTAGTCATCAGTACTAACAGATAATGACGAAATGTCATCGCTCTGACCGGAGTAAACTGATGCGAAGTGCTTTGCGAAGAGATCACATATATGTTCTCCAGTATTTGCGGACTCAGAATCCAAGAACATTTCGTTAGGCATATCAGATGAGCTACCACGAAGGTGTTTTACATATGACCAAAATTTTCTAGGGTTATCAATTATTGAGTTTTCCACACTAGCCAAATATTTATTGTGGCATTTTTTAATTATATGTTTCACCCTTCTATTCAAAATATTAAGTTCTATGAGATCTCGGGGATTGCTATATTTTTTGAAACGAGACCTGGTTTTCTCGCGTTCCGATATCAGATGTATTAGAGAACTTGAGAACCAAACAGGATTTTTCTTATTACGGACCTTGTGCTTAGGTACATCGCACTCCATTATCTCCCTAAGAATAGAGTAAAAAGTTATACATTATACACACTTTTCATTCATAACTTGCTTTTAAAATTGCATTTCGACATAAGGCAGTCGTGTTTTTATTTTTTAATTCATAATATCTTGTTATAACTGTTGTGATAACATAAACAAAACACGTTTTATAGATTAATATTTTTGCATATTTTCAGATGACAATCATTTTATTGGAGAGCATCAATTAAATGTTATTTATGACCTCTCCCATTTGATAAACGGGATAAGGAATAATTTTTTATCGGAAAATATTATATATGATGGCAAAATATCACAATGGCAAGATATCGTGGATGTGTACAAAACAGATTGTAAACACACAGAATCAAGATTACTGCACAAATTGAACGATGAGCATGTCATTCCAGAAAAAGTGAAGAAAATGAAGGTGTGTATACCTTTTATCTGTTAACATAGTAATCATATTATAATTGACAACTAGCTCCCCTCCGGATCGCGGTAGTGCTTAGACGTATCCTACACGCAAATTTTTTATTTAAAAATCATATTTAGTACACCAAATACCGAAACATAAGTCATTTAAGTACCAGGCGCGCATAACCAGTTAGCGATCGTGCAAGCAACAGAAGTTGATAGTCACCTATACGTCACTCAGCTACGTCACCGCACGTCATTATTGACGCTTGGCCCAAGTATTAAACGAGGTGAGAATTGTTGTTGTCGAGATGGCATCGAAAGCTTCATCATCAAAGAGTGATAGCCGCAAGCAAATTCCGGGTATAAGTGGTGGCTCTGATCCTAACTTATACGCCTCATTAGTGCTTGATACCAGCTTAAAGAAGAGAACAAAGCGTCACAGGGATGATGTACCAGGTTGCGGCAACTTGTCCATAACGGATTTAAAGGAGCTGATGATGGATAAGTTTGAAACCCTGACCTTGGCTATAGAAGGGATCCGAACCCAAAATGCCGAAATAAAAGATTCCTTGGTTTTTATGTCCCAGAAGTACGACGAAGTGTTAATTAGAATGGATCAGCTACAAAAAGAAAATGCACAGTGCAACAGTAAAATTTCCGATTTAGAATATAAACTAGATCAGGTGGAAAGGAAGTCAAGAGTGGCCTACATTGAAATTCGAAACATCCCTAAAGGGAATACGGAAAATAAAATTCAGCTAATTGATACCACTAAATGTATTGCCACAAACATAAACATACAATTGCAGGATTCAGACATAAAAGAAGTATTCAGAATGTCACCCAAAAACAAAACTGATGGGCCGATAATTGTTGAATTTACCTTTTCTTTGAAAAAAGATAATTTCATTAAGGCTGATTTTAGTCTTACGCCGACGGCACGCGTACCGTCAGCGCTCATATCCGAGATATACCTATGGACTTCTAGGAAGCGTTTTTAAATAACGCGTTGCTATCAGCGCGCACGGTGGTCAGCGCTGATAGCTACGCAGTCGTACGCGTCGCGCGTCGGCCTCGCGTAGCTGTCGGCGCCAGTGTTTCCACATTGAGGGGAAATTCCCCTTTTGAGGGGAAATTAGGGTCAAGAGGGGAAAGAAAAGGGGAAATTGCGGGAAATCGTAGATAAATCCTTTCGGAAGTAATGAGGGTTTTCGCGTATGATAAATGATGGCTCTAGCTGCTACGATTGGTGAATTTTGACAGTATCTATCAATGCTATGCCAAAAATATCCAATCATGCAGCACTCGGACGGACCTCACAAGTCACGCCTGCGTATTGCCATCTAGCGGATTTTTCATACACGAAATCTTTTATTATTTATGGACTCTACCGTGGACTAGTGTGTTACCGTATGAAAGGAACTGCGACAAGCGACAACACGAGCAGGTGGCGTATACTTACCCTTATTTCAATTCTGTTTGAGGCCTAAAATATTATTCTGTGCAAAAATGTATGCGCTGACAGCGTAAACTAATTTGGAATAAAAAATGAGTACACAACTCCAAGTTTTTATTATATTTCTGGTCAGTCTGTAAATAAAACACAAATCGTTTAGTTTATTTTATTCATGCTAAGTCTAATTTTTTTAGATTCGCTTGCACTTGCATTAGACTGTACAAACTTGAGGTGTGGTATTTCTAACTGATTTTTCATTAGTTGTACAGAAGTTGTTCCCGTTCTTTTCAAGCCAGATTTTACACAGAGGATTGATGCAACCGTTTCATTATCGAGCCTATTGCGTTTATCTGTTTTGATATTTTTTAGATCACTAAATAATCGTTCAACAGCAGCATTCGAAAAAGGCAACGACATGAAATAGTTCACTAAAATTGGCAGTTGAACGAATTTACATCTGCTGTCAACATTTTTTTTTTCAAAAATTTTTTTCCAATAGCTTACCGTATCTATGGAATCATTACAATCCATATCGGACAGGAGACTTTGATTTCTCCATTCCTTGTCCAGCTCTGTTAAATCTACAGCAATGTGCGATGGAATGTATTTTTTCGCGATTTTGTACAATGATGTAGGGTGCAAATCAATGGCATTTTTCGGGTTTAAAAAAGACGAATCATTGTGCACATCTTCAAATACAAATCGTTTCTTGATTTGTACGATCGCTTCAATATAAAACAATTTTGCTGACTGAAAAATTTTCTGAATTTCACTCTCTTCTTTTTTTTCGATCTCTGTTAATAAACAGATCGCATCTACACCTAAATAAATATGTTTTAATTCAAGATGTTCTTCTGTCTGATGAGGATTGATTTGGTTAGCAGGGATTTGCTTAACATAATTTCTGTTCATGAAATTTAATGCCAATGTTTTGATTAACTCCTCAGTTTGAGTCTTCAATTCTGAGAACTTAGGATAATCAGCTTGAAACATGCAATTAAAATCATTAAAAATTCCAAGAGCGTAGTCTACAAAATGCATTTGGCTCTTTATCAAAGGGTTCTCCAAGGTTTGGAGAGTGTGACAGTTTGCATGTGTTGGATCTTCGTAGTTTAATATTCTCCAGTAACTCTTCAATGGCTCCCACTGTTCTAAAATTCTTCGCACGCATGCTTGAAGTGACAACCACCTGGTTTGACAAGCTCTCAAAATCTTGTGAGGTTTGACTTCATGGAAGCTTTGAAATTCTTTGAAAGCAGCAGAATTTTTAGGACTCCTCCCAAAATGATTGTATACATTGCGGCACAAATCTTCTAAAGAGTTGCTTAACTTAGTGCATGCCTTACTTGCCACCAGATGTATCATATGGCAAGAGCATTTTGACACGAATACTTGAGGATAATTTAGTTTGATTAGTTGAGACACAGAGTTATGCTGTCCCATCATGACTGCAGTTGTATCAGAACAAAAGCCTATCCAGTTTTGCAGAGGTACATTATTTTCTTTTAGCGTGTTAATCATTTGTGTGTACAAACCCACAGCGGTCCCGTCAGGGCAATCTACTACGTCGATCACATCTACTTTTGTTATAAAATTATGGCAGTAGCTGACTAGTATCGCTAGTTGCTTTGTGACGCTTACATCAGTTGTTTCGTCAATATAAACGGAAAACAAATGATTGTTCAGTTCATTAATAAGTTTATTATTAAAAAATGGGCGCAATCCATTCCTAATGACATTAGTGGCTTTTTGTTTCGCTAAAGAGATTTGCGATGTGATTGCCTTCTCTGGTAAAGATTTAATCAATTCAATTAAAGGTTCAATTGATGAAATAGGAAGATTGTTTTCGACGATATAAGAACAAATGGCAGCTTCGGTATTTTTCAGCTTTGTATTTTCTGTAACGAATGTTGTAATACTAGGTTGATTAATATTACTCTGTAGCCACGCCTCCATATTTTTTTTTATGAGCTTTTCCATCACCATGCTTTTTAAGCTCTGATTTTCCCGCCTTCATAACCACATTGCACACCTTACAAATTGCATTATCATCCTTATTCCCATTTAATAACCATGCTTTGAACTCAGGTTGCTTAAGCCAATCATGCTGAAACTTCTTCTTAAATATCTTTTTCCTACCTTTTGCCATAGATTTTGAACTACCAATCTGCTTGAACTGCTTTTTTTCATTTTCAGTATTGTATCCCTCTTCTTCGTCTTCAGTACAGTTATCAACCTACAAAATACAAGAAGGTAATGAGCAAATTTTAGAAAACTCATTTATAAAGGTGATTTATTACAGAATATGGAAAAATATGAATATTTTAAAAATCTCGGCGATTGTCCGGCGAGGCGATCCTATAATTTAAGTATATAATAACCCAAGCAAAAGTAACTTGATTATATTAAGTAACATGACAATTACCGATTTTTCATTTTCGATTTCCATTACTGACGAAGTTTGAGGATCTAATTGTTCTTTCTGATCCTCGACATAACTAATGGACTGAAAACTCGTTCCGGGTTGAAGTTCATAAGAGCATGTACTAGTGCCGGGTCTTTCGGATGAGCTCAGAGGAATCTTTTCTTCATTCTGAAAAATTATTGATAGGTTTAGCAATCGCCATTCACTCAAATTTAAATTCCTGTAGCAATGTCAGGCAAAAATTTATTTAAAATTTTTCCCCGACTCAAATCAAAAAACCAGTTGGCAACATTCTTAGCACTTCAATCTTATCTTAACAATGATCGAAGGAATTAAACTTTTTTAATTAAAAAAATTTTTAACTCACCTGGAGCCTAATTCTCGGCCCGTGATATTTCTTAAATTGCGATATATATCGCATGAAAACAGTTTTTTTTGTATGGAGTTTCATTCGATATCCGCCATGTTTTTTAATATCGAAAATCCGAGAATAAGGCTCCTGTGGGGTGAATGGTAGTACAAATCTTTGCCTACCAATCAGCTTGGACATAAAAAAACAGTTTTTTCATAACATAACCTAGATATTTTTCATAACATTCTAACCTAGATTTTCATTGTGCACTAAATTATATACTGATTAATATAAAAATGGAAGCACAAACTTACCGATTTTTTAGCAGCAGTATTTATTAGCCACCGATCCATTTCTTTTCACATTAAACAACCGTCGCAATAAATATTTCTAGCTGTGATTATTTATTTGAATGGATCACCGTACCAACCACCATAGAACAAGTAGTACCAACAGTAAGGAAATTATAGCTAGTGATGTGCAGCTATATCAAAATAATAGTAGTAATCTGCAAAGTCGACTGTCGATGATTTTGTTGACGAATTTTGTGTAAATAATAATATTAATACAATAGACTATAGAAGAAGAACGATAAATAAACTATAAATTTTAGGTGTGGCGTGTGGTGTCAAAACTACAGCAAAATAATTTTTGAGGGGAAAAAAGTCCGTAGAAGGGGAAATCTGAATTGCCGTGTGGGGAAAGGAAATCGTTCTAGTGGAAACACTGGTCGGCGCTGACGATCGCACGAGCGCCTCTGCGTTCAGTGAGCGTTCTTGTGTCGAGCGGAGCGGACGTCGTCAGCGCGTACAGTCATGGCAAATCGCGAAGTGGATACAGGTCGAGTTATCGATGAGGTACGCCTGAGGAAGATATTGTGGGATGCATCCGATCCACTCTACAAAAATAAAGATGCACGAAACAAAGCCTGGGAGGATATTGTGGACGCATTGTTCGAAAATATTTTAGGAGAAGAAAAACAACAACTTGGTTTGTTTACTTTCTTATTTTATTATCTTGAATACTTACACTACAGGACAAAGCCTTTTCAAGTTAAAATATACACGAATCTTGCCAGGGCACACTTCCAATAGGGCTCACGAAGTACTCGGCAAAATGTCCTTGCAGAGCGTGTCCAGACCTGTTCGTAGGTACAGTTGGCAAGTCCACCATACCCTCAATTGTAAGTGTGTCTTCAATACGATAACCATCTCGAATTCTTATAAAGTTATGCAATACGCAGCATGCTTTAACTATTTTCTTTGTAACATCAAAACTCACATTAATAGGTGTATGAAACACTCTGAACTTGTTTGACATGATACCAAATGTAGATTCTATGTATCGTCTACTGCGGCTCAGTCTATAATTAAATATTTTTTTCTTGTGGGTCATATTGGATCGTGCATATGGCTTCAGAATTTTATTTGATATTCCAAACGCACCATCACCCACAATTACATGTTCAACTGGAGTATTTGTTCCAGGCAGTGGCTTAGGTCCTGGAATATTTAAAGTGTTTTGTTCAAGGCTCCTGTATAGTGTACTGTTTTGGAATATAGTCGAGTCCGAGTTTTTTCCATATGTTCCAATGTTTACATATGTAAAACAATAATCTGCATCGCACATAGCTAGCAGAACTATGGAGTAAAAATGTTTATAGTTGTAGAATATTGATCCACCACCGGTTGGATTTACGATTCGGATGTGCTTGCCATCAATAGCTCCGATGCAATTTGGAAAGTTGGTCTTTTGTAGAAAACCGTTAGCAATATTTTGCCACATATCAGGAGTATTTGATGGTATACATTCATCGTGTAGCGTTTCCCATATAACTTTACACACTTCATCCACGATCTTACTGATTGTTGCGATTCCCATCCTAAATGAATACTGCAAATCTGTATATGTTCGACCCGTAGCAAGAAATCTAAAAAAAAAGTTTTTATTATTTCAGTAAAACTGGTTCAACAAAGGTGGAAAACAGCCCGGGACGCGTTTTTTAGAACAAAGAACGCAATTAAAAAAACGCCCTCTGGAAGTGCTGCACCAAAATACAAAAAGTACATCTATTATGAAGAATTAAGCTTCCTAGCTCCAACAGTTGAGAATGAAGTTGATGAATCACTGAATGACTCTTCCCTTCCCTCACCCTCAGTAAATATAGATAATACATTGGATAGTATGGGGACTTCAGAAAATACTCAAGATTCTGATATATTAATGCAGCAAGTTTTTTCAAACACTCAACTCAGTGAGCAGATTGACCGTGGTGTTGATTCAGCATCATCACAAAAACCTTGGTTGGAAAAGAGAAAAAGAAGGGCCCCGAAAAAAAATCCAGAAAGTTCTCCATTTGAAAAAGAATTATTAACTTTATTAAGTAACCAAACCCCAGATCTTGCCGCTGACGACCTGGCTTTTTTCGCTTCTTTGGGTCCAATTTTAAAAAGTTTTGATGTAGGACAATGTGGTGTATCGGAACACATCCTTAAATTGCTTGCTACTCTGTGGTCGTGCTATTGGCTCTGTTCTGTGCCGCCGAAAATGTAACATGTCGTACTTGCAAATAAATAGTCAATTATATTAATTAGTATTTAATTCATTAGCCATATCTCCCAGGACACACCAAAACACAAAATTGGCGACGAGGATAAATTGGCGAAAAGAAAATAGTGGTGAGAAACACTTTGTTTTGTACGTAAGTCTTGTCAAGAAAGAAAAGCATCAAATATGGCGTTCATCGGAGTATTGCCTCCTTATGAAAATAAAATCGGTTGGCAATGTTGGCTTGAGTTATTTGATGAATATTGCTCGCTGAATAAAGTCAGTGACGAGTCAATAAAAAAATCCTTATTTTTAACACATATTGGTTGTACCAATTATAACATTTTACATAGCACGTGTCTGCCGGAAAAACCCAAATCAAAGTCTTTAGAAGAGTTGTGCAGAATCCTAGAAGCCAAATATCAGCTTCCAGGGCTGGAGTCAACAAATCGTTACGTCTTCCATAGAACGATGCAACTCCCAAATGAGTCTGCGTATGATTTTATAAATGCTTTGCAAGTGATAATCGTAAAATGTAATTTCAATAAGGATCATATCTATACAGCTCTCAGAGATCAAATTATATGTGGTATGAGGTCAGAAACAATAAGAAAAAAATTGCTAAGTATGGAAAATTTAAGTTTTGAAAAAAGTAAAGAATTATTTCTTCTGGAGGAGACTGTAGAAAATCAAATTATTAATCTAAAAAGTGACAACTGCAACCAAAGTCAAAATGATGGTGTTAATAGAGTAACAAATAGAAATAATATGACTCGTCATAGTCAAAGTAAAAGTATGGAGAAAGCACAACATTTTACTCGTCAAAATGAACAGTTCCAACAGTCGAGACAGTCAGTCAGAGCACCGAACAAGTATTTTAAAAGTCCAGTGGCAAGTTCCAATAAGAAGTCCTTATGTTATCGATGTGGAAGGAGTCACAACCCACATACATGTCCTGCAAGAAGTTGGCAATGTTATTTATGTAAGAAGTTTGGTCATATTGCAAGTAAGTGTCGCAATAAAATTATCAATGATATACAATATGAAAATCAAGAAGTGGTTGAGTCACAGCATCAAGGTGAAGTAGACTGTGCATTACAGGATTTAAATATTAATACTATCTATTTAAATTATTTATGTACATGTGTGTCTTGTGATATACCTTGTGATGTCAATTGTAAGAAATGTCAAAGTAATAAAGTTGAGTCAGTTTGTCAGTCGCAGTCACAGGTAATGTCTTTGTCTTGTAGAAAGTCAATGTCTCAAGTTGTTAGTCTTAATATTGAAAATGTCATGGTAAAAATGGAAATAGATACAGGTGCAGCAGTGTCTTTATTACCTCACTCCTTATATGTTAAAATATTTAATAAATGTAGAATTATGTCAAGTCAAGTGAAATTAAAGTCAATAACAGGTAAATTGGAGATTGCTGGTGAAATTAAAGTGAAGGTAAGGTTTCAAAATAGGTGTAAGTATTTACCATTAATAATATGTGCTAAAAATAATGAGTTTACACCTTTGTTGGGTCGTGACTGGTTGGATGAGTTAGTTCCATCATAGAGAAATATCATGGGTAATGTTAGTCAACTTCAAAATTTCATGTCAAATAGTCCATCATTCAATCAATTAAAAACTTGTAATGAAATAAATGTGTCAAATATAGTTAAACAGTTAAAAAAGGATTATGCTTGTGTTTTTGAAAAAGGGTATCCTCATTTATTAAACATTTTGAAGCAAAATTAAGTTTAAAAGAAAATTATACACCAGTTTTTCAGATACCATATCAGTTGCCTTATAATATAATAATTGATACTGTTTCTGAGTCGCTAAGTAAAATGGAGAAAGAAGGAAAGATATATAAAGTTTGTCATTCAGAATGGGCTTCACCCATTGTTCCAATTAAAAAGAGTGATGGTACTTATAGAATTTGTGTAGATTTTAAAAAGACAGTCAACCCTAATTTAAACATAGATACTTACCCATTACCTAAGGCAGAAGATGTGTTTGCCACGATGTCAGGTGGTTCAGTTTTTGTAGTTTTAGATCTATCTGACGCGTACCAACAATTGTCTATTAGTAAGGAGTGTCAACCATTGTTAACAATCAATACACATAAAGGATTGTATAGATTTACACGTCTTATATATGGTATAGCTTCAGCTCCAGCTATTTTTCAGAAAATAATGGATCAGATTCTATCTGCATTCCAGATACGTGTTGTTATATTGATGACATTATTATAAAAGGTAGAAATATAAATGAGTGCTTAGCTACAGTAAAAATAGTGTTAGAAAGATTAAAACAGTATAATGTAAGAGTCAAAGAAGCGAAATGTAAATGGTTTTCAGAGTCTGTAGAGTATTTAGGTCATGTCATTTGCAAGGAGGGTAGAAAACCTAGCCCATCCTTGGTAGAAGCTATTGTAAATTGTAAGAAACCTGAAAATGTGAAAGAGCTAAGGTCATTTTTAGGAATGTTAAATTTTTACAATAATTATATTGATAACTTGAGTACGCTAACAAAACCTTTACGTGCACTAATAGAAAAGAATGTTAAGTGGTGTTGGTTTGATATTCATAATAAGTCATTTGAGCAGTCAAAAAAGAAATTATTAAATAGTATCATTTTAGTACATTATGACCCGTCTCTTCCATTAGTTTTATTTTCTGATGCAAGTCCAGTAGGACTTGGTGCAGTGTTATGTCATGTAATAAAAGGTCAAAACAATAAATTAATAGAAAAACCAATTGCATTTGCCTCTTGTTCATTAACTAAAGTTCAGCAAAATTACTCGCAGCTAGATAAAGAAGCATTAGGTATAGTATATGCGGTAACTAAGTTTCATAAGTATTTATGGGGTAGACATTTTACTCTAATTACTGACAATGCACCAATTCGACATATATTTCATCCAAATAAGAATGTACCTACATTAGCTACTCATAGATTGCAACATTGGTCTTTAATATTATCAAATTATGATTATGATATTCAGCATAGAAGAAGTGAATCTATGTGTCATGCTGATGCTTTGTCGAGACTGCCAATCAAAAAAATTGTGTTGGATAATCTTAATTATTTAAACAAAAGTGAATTACTACAATTACCTATGTCACATGTAGAGATAGCATATGAAACCGCTAAGGACTGTGTTTTAAGTAAAGTATTAGATTATGTTAAAAAAGGTTGGCCTAATCATGTCACAGATCAGGCTATAGTGCCTTATTTTCGTTTGCGACATTTTATTTCAGTAATTGATAACTGTTTAATGTTTTCATCAAGAGTAATTGTTCCTTTAAAGTGTCAAAGTAAAGTTTTAGAATTATTACACGAAGGACATCCAGGAATTGTTAGAACAAAGCTATTAGCTAGAGCTTCCTTTTGGTGGCCTAATATGTCTTTAGATATTGAGAATAAATGTAAATCATGCGAGCCTTGTGCTAATATTAATTTTAAATCAGATAATACAACTATTCCTTGGCCGCAAACAAGTAAGCCTTTTGAAAGGGTTCATATAGACTTTTTTGAATTTGAGAAAGAACACTTTTTGATTTATTGTGACAGCTATTCTAAATGGATAGATGTTAAAAAATGCGTAATTGTTCAGCTATAGAAACTATTAAAGAATTGAGTTCTATATTTTCTTATGTGGATTGCCATGTGAAATTGTTTCGGACAATGGCCCACCGTTAGATTCTGTTTTGTTCATAGATTTTTGTACTAAGTATAATATTAAAGTAAGTAAATCTCCACCGTATCATCCTCAGAGCAACGGACTGGCTGAGAGAAGCGTGCAAATTGTTAAAAAGGACTAAAAAGAGTGTTATTAGGATGTAAAAATAATAAGTTGGATTTAGAATTGCAATTGTACAATTTTCTTTTGTCATATAGGAATACAGAGACAATTGTAAATGTAAAATCACCAAATGCCATGTTATTTATGTTTAAACCAAGAACTAAATTATCTATGTTGAATCCAGTGCATAATAGTATTGTAAAGAAAACTTCATTCCGTGAAAATGACTTAATTTTGGTTCGTTTTGGTCACTCTTACTCCAACGACGCAAGATATGCATCATCATACAATTGTCAGATTCCAGCTTACCCAGAGTACGAAACCAACAATGCGAATCATGGTTACTCTGGTAATCAAACAGCGAGACTCTGATGAATAAATAATTATATGTGTTCAATTACTTATTATAATTTTTTTATTTTTTTATGTGTCCTTATGAAAGGACATTGTTCAATTTGGCCTAAGAACCGATGTGAATATAAATTATACTATAATTTTCATTTATTTTTATATTATTTGAAACATATTTTAGTATTCCACGGACACTTCAAATAAATAATTCCAAATAAAAAGTTGGGTCACAATTATTGATGCCGTATAAAATGTTTTCCGCCGTTGCCGTATAAGAAGGTAATACGGATCGAATTGAGAACCTCCTCCTTTTTGAAGTCGGTTATTAAAATTAGTTGATAACACTTTATTCATTTAAATATCTAAATTGACTAGCTAGAAAAATACTAGTATTATATATTTTTTAAGCGAAATCGCGAATTTCTAGCTTGGCATTCGAGTATTATAGTTTTTCGTAATTGGCAACACGGTGTACTTCATACCTTATCTGTGTCCGTTTCATTCAATTTTTTATTGTTTGCGACTATCGTTTCTTTTGTGATTTTCTATGCGTTTCATGGTTTTATTCTAACAACTTACGGCTTCATTACGGACTCCGATAACATTGCGTACTTGGTAGACTCGGCTGTGTGTAAAGGACTGGATTTTGGAAAATGATAATTGTCAAAGAATTTTCTTAAACTTGACTAGGTACTATCTCTTCCTAGTATCTAGTAGAGTAGTCCTTTCCTGTTCTAGGAGAGAGAACATATATAGCTGTACATAATATTGTTAATATTACTTTGATATTACTACTCTGATATTTCACGCAAGGTTGGTTATTTTTTATTTATAACCTCAAAATATTAACTTTTCGTAATTATTTTTAGTTTCCTGAAGTGTCCGTTAGTGAAAACTTATTTCATAGGATTCCATATAATTTAAGAGTTTATATAAGTTATTTTCGATTCGAACGGTTCTTAGGCAGAACATGTATGAGCCAGAACAATGTCCTTTATAATAATAAATATGTTGTTCTCTTACTTTACTATAATCAAACATAATGATAAAACGAGTACATATGTTTTTTTCTTACCTTAAAGTCACCATTAGTCGTTCAATCGGTGATATAGGTACACGTCGTAAGCTGCAATGGACCAGTTTCTCCTGTATCTTTGCCAGTAATTCGTCAAAAGTTCTAGTTGACATTCGAAAGTAATTAAAGAATTTACTTTCGTCAACCCTCAAACTGCTATATAACAAAACAAAGTCTCCTGCAACGGCTCTCTGCTCAATTAATGGATGAACATAGAGTCTTCGTCGCCGCCGGTTTTTATTTTTTTGGGATAGATAGTACAAAGCAGCAATAATTAATACACTCCGCATTTTGGTCGTCGTCTGTACAGTAAGGCGGTCAGTACGATACTAAAACGAGCCACGCTGAGCCTCAGCGCTGACAAACTACGCGCTGAGCTATGAGCGCTGATGGTGAGCGTGAGACTAAAATCAGCCTAAAGCCCTAAGAGACTACAACAAATCGAACCCTCAAAATAAGCTTAATACATCCTGCCTAACTATGAAGGGCATTCCCAAACCAATCTATATATCGGAGTTTTTAACGCCCAAAGCAAAACGGCTGCATTTCCTAGCCAGAGAGTTTACAAAACTGCACAAATATAACAGCTGCTGGACTTCGTATGGGAAAGTCTACATAAGAAAAAACATAGACGGACCACGCCTACCTATTAATAAAGAAAAAGACCTAGAAAAACTTAAATCAACTGCATGACTGTTTTTGTTAAGTAAGATTTTGATATTTTTTTGTTCTCGCTTATACTCAAATTTATATAACGTTTATTTACTAAATGATCAATTTAAAAATATTAATTTTGACTCTGTTTTGTATTGGAGACATACTCGTACTTTAACTTACTATTATCTACAGTTTAACAATCATTCATATATCGCGCTTATCACATATTATCACACTACCATAGCTATATTATACAACATTCTAATACAAAATATTTACTACTACATAAACAATAATATATATCGCTTATACTTTTCATACACACAATATGTATTTTGTGTTTGGCACCATCCTCGAAGCAGATTTGGAAAATATTACATCTTTAAAGTTCGACAAATTAAATAATATTAACGAAGAACTGGATAGGCTCAAAGTTTCCGATTCAGTTATTTGTGGTGTAGAAGATTGTCAGGGTAATTTAATTAATAATGGTAAATGTTTAAAAATTATACACCAAAACATACGTAGCGTTAATCGTAATCTATCTGGTTTCTTGCCGATACTTGTAAGTAGTAAGGGACTGCATTATTCTAACAGAATGTTGGCTCCCATCTACGCATATTATACCTACTCTTGACGGATATAATTATGTAAATACCAATCAAAATAAGACACAGAATGAGGGAGTAATTGTTTATTTCAGAAGTGATCTAGATATTATGGTAGAAGAACAAACTATAGCTGAATCCAATTGTTTAGTGATTAAACCAAACAATAACATTATTATTCTAGCAATCTACCGCCCTTATGGATATAAAGATATTAATGCTTTTATTCAATCACTTCATGCATACTTAACGGCTATCTCATCTTTCCAAAGTTTAGTGGTTTTAGGGGATTTGAATATTGATATCGTCTCTAATAATAATGATCAAAACAGTTCTAAGTATCTCGATATGCTTTCTTTTCATGGTATTTTGCCAGGCTATCAACACCCGACACACAACAAGACCTGTCTTGATCATATCCTTCTGAAGTCTAAATTACATGCTCGATGTCTTATACTAGATACAACGGTTACTGACCATAATTCTACAGTTTTATATCTTACTAGTCTACCAACACAGATACCTCCCAAAACTATTAAAAAAACTGATATGGTCAATTTAAAAAAAAGATATCAGTAATATTGACTTCAGTTCTCTTTATTCAATGAAGGATGCTAACGATGCTGCCGGTTTCTTCGTTGATGTTGTCAAAGCTGCAATTACCGCTAATACAGAATTAATTCGTACCCCAAGACGCCAAAAAATTTTGAAACCTTGGGTAACCTCTGGTATACTTAAATGTTTACGAAATAGGGATAATTTATTTAAAAAATTAAAAAAACAACCAAATAATGAAATAATTAAAATAACTTATAAAAGATACAGGAATTATTGTTGTTTTATAATTAAAAAAGCGAAGAGAGAATATGAAAGATCAGAAATTGAGATGGCAGGCAGAAATTCTAAAAAAATATGGAGTGCAATCAAGAAAATAACATACACTAATAAAGCTAAGGATAATAGTTGTTTGGAACTTATTAAAACAGATGACGCTAATCAATCTATTAATGATGTAAATAATTACTTTATCAATATTGGAAAGGTTTTAGCAGATGAAATAACCGAACACCAAAGTGAGCGCTTTCCTATTGGATCAGAAAGACAAGTGAACTCTTTTGTATTACTACCAACAGTTACTACTGTTCCGCTTCTCGTCAAAAAAATGGAGAACATTGGTATTAGGGGAGACCAATTAAAATTATTTAAAGATTATCTAACAAACCGTAAACAACGTGTACAAATTGAAAATTACATAAGTGACGAACAAGAAATGGTTTATGGTGTCCCCCAAGGCAGCATTTTAGGTCCCTCTCTATTTTTAATATACATCAATGACCTATGCCAGACTGAACTTATGAACGGAAAGATAATTACCTATGCCGACGATACAGTCCTACTTTTTAATGGTGATACATGGAATGAGGTGTACAAGAATGATCAAGCTGGATTCAACAAAGTTAAATGGCTGATAAGTAATATCCTAACATTAAATATTGACAAAACTAAAGTTATTAAGTTTTCCTTAAGAGAATCATTAAACCAAACAACTAAAGATATTATATACCACACCTGTAACAATTCTAACAATATTCAGTGCAACTGTCCTATAATTGAAAATGCCACATCAATAAAATATTTAGGTGTAATTATTGACGACAAACTCAATTTTCATGAGCATATAGATCTTTTAAACACTAGAATAAGAAAATTAATGGCCGTTTTTACAAACCTAAGACACGTATCAGAATGGAAGCTATTGAAATCTGTCTATCAGGCCCTCTGCCAATCATTATTATCATACTGCATAACATCCTGGGGCGGGACCTCAAAAATGCAATTCCTTAAAGTCGAGCGCGCTCAGCGAGCTGTTCTTAAAGTTTGTCACTCCCTTCCATTTTTATTTCCAACTTTTGAACTTTACAAAATATGTGAGGTCCTCAGTGTGAGACAGCTTTATATCATACATACAATCTTAAAACAACACTCAAAGTTAACGTACGATCCGAAAACGGTGAACAGTGAAACGTAGAAAAGACATAGTATGTAAATTGGAAGTTGTGAACACCTCTTTTGCCAAACATTTCTTTTATTACCAAGGCGCCAACCTATACAACAAATTAAATCGAATATCACCTATTTACGACTTAAATAAACTAAAATGTAAA
>JAYEAL010001075.1:0-26754 GCA_036419045.1 Scirpophaga incertulas
CGCGATGGTATATGTCTATCTCTTAGGGATAACCCACCATAACCATTTTTTCACTGCACCCGTGCGAAGCCGGGGCGGGTCGCTAGTATATTATAAATTTGAAATGTGACAATGCACCTTTAATTACATCGCATAGAAAAACCGGTTCCTTATAGTTTTTAATTTGTATTAAGAGTTTAAATTGTTTGAAACGTGAAGTAATTAGAGACACAGTTATATATAAGTAAAACAATAAAAAAAATACACGGACAGGTTTATTGAGCACTTAACATAGTTTTAAACATAATCAACACTTATAATCATAAAAAAGTAATTATTATAACAAAACTACAGTAACCTCACAAAGAATTGTTAATCACAAACCCAATAAATTCACGACGAAATCAACTTATAACACAGTTACTTTTACTTAACTTTGGTAACTTGGCAGCGAGGCAATTTGATTAGTACTGGTGGAAGTCAGAGCAGCGAATGAATCAAAAATGAAAAGCACACCACGATTTGCACTCCCACGCGGCCGGAAAAGCCAAAACGGAAGGTGGTTTGGAAGTGGGAATTGTACCTTGTTTTAACAATATATTATAGGGTTTATCAAATTTACCTATTCCAGAAAAAATATCAATATTGTTTTTTATCAATGTTTCAACTGTTACCTGATTTCTGCTTGGGGTGGAACCCTCCTTAATCTCAAGGACTCGCTTCACTAAATTGAGTTTAACACAAGTATCACGACATAAAATTGGCAAGGCTTGTTCATTGCCTGCTATAAAAAATGTTTCAACAAATTATTTATCATTTATTTTAATAGCTAATGTGGTTAAACCATCTACAGGTGTTTTGTAGCCATTCCAACTTTCCAGCAATGCATTACTCATTTCTAGTTTTATTTGGTCCTCAGTTTCTTTTATTTTATGAAATATTTTTGAAGGTAAGATATTAACGTCTGCTCCTGGATCCAACTTAAAGTTGACATCAACTCCTTCAACATTAATCTTTTGATACCATGCAAGTGAATGTATCTCAGGCATTGAATTGACATTGACACTGATGGCCCCACAAAAATAATCATCTTCATTAGAAACGACTTCACTTATTTTCTTTGTTGCGTCCATCTTACACATCTTGGCAAAATGATTTTTTCTTTGGCATTTGCCACATGTCTTGTTAAATGCAGGACACTGACCATATTTGTGTGTATATCCACAATGTTTACATGTTCTTCGTGGATAACTTCTCTCTGATGTGGACACCACATCAATTTTGGGAATATCATCTTGAATTTCTTTGATTCTAGCCCCCGTCAGCTCTGCTACTCTGAACGCCAGTATTACTTCTTCTAATGATGGGTTACCTTTTTCAATCATTTTTTTTTGACAACATAAGTCTGTTGATCCAAACACTAATCGGTCCCTCAATATGTCATTTTTGTCTTTAAATTCACAGTTGTTCAAGAGAACTTTCAAATTATTTAAGTAGTTATCAAAGGGTTCTCCCTGACCTTGAGCTCTATTATAAAATAAATATCTTGCGTGAATTATGTTCTTTTGGGGATTGCAATAGCTTTCAAATTTATCACATACACTTTTTAGAGTGGGTTCTTTTGGTAATACAAATGTATTGTACACTGTCAATGCCTCTTCTCCAATAACATTCAGCAATACTGCTATTTTTCTTGACTCTGATGTTTCATTGAGTCCAGATGCTGCCAAATAAATATCAAAGCATTGAATAAATATTTTCCAATTCTCACATAAGTTTCCAGTTAGCAACAGTTTCGCAGGCGGGTTGCACGTAAGGCTTGCCATTGCCATATTCATTTGTGGTTTCTTTTCTGTTTCCGACTGCGCCATGTGTTATTTGTTTACTTCAATTAAACTACAAGTTAATACCATAACAAGAAAGGTTTATTATTTTAAATAGCATGTTGAACAGTTACCTAACTCACATAACATGACTTCACCATGATAAGCGGGAAACCTGACATTGACATCTTCTATAGACTACTAATATTGTAGATAATAAATAATCATATGTCACAAATATAATAAGAAAAACCTTCTAATATCATTCATTCAAAAGTCGAACGTTTATTCGGTCGAAGTTTCCCATCCCTAACTGATGTCAATGACATATTGCCGGCCATATTTGTTTCCTTTATTCGTCAAGTTAAATGAAATAGAGTGTAGAATATTGCACAGCCACTTGTGCTCTTTCTGTCTCTCCTATCTCCAGCCCAGTCTACATCTGAATATCCTATCAACTCTTTATTTTTGCCATTTTCTAGTTTCCTATATATGATTCCTTTACCCTTTGTTGTTTTTAAATATCGTAGAATCCTTTTGCGTGCTTTCCACATTATTTCAGTTGGTTTATCCCTTTGAATATAGAATAGTAAGGAAGAACATAACGGCTATTTGACAACGATACAATTGCAATTTCCAAGATGACGGCGCGTTTTTAATTTCTTTCGGATATGCAAAATTATAAAATTCTACTAAAAGAATACTATCCATTAGGGTGGGTCGAAAAAAATCGATATTTTTTTTTCGGATCGTAATACCGCGGAAAAGTTGCTAAATGGTATGACTAAAAAGGGGAAAAAATATTAAAATTATCGGATGTTATCTTCCGTTCGCGCATGAGCTCTAAAGTTTTGAAAAAAAATAATTTTTTTTGAAAATTTGTAATATTTTTTTTTACGATATTTTAATATGTAATAGTGAAAAATGTCATCTACGACACACTAATGAATTAATATAAAAATACTGGTATTGAGTTTTAACATCTTCCGTTCGCGCATGGGCTGTAAAAATAGCAAAAAAGTGTTGAAAACCTCAAAAATGTGGACTTAGGAAAAAATAAATTAACAAGCTTAACAGGATAAGGATTAATAAATAACAAGCTTCAACATATTATTGATGTATTATCCAATAAATACAAAGTACATATTTCACTTACGAATAGATTACATATCTGGTAGTTTGAACTGTCTTTTATTATCAAAGGCTGGCATCGTGGACCTTGACTTAAGTGTCGTTCTTATGTACCGTCTCGAGCTGCAGATCCGCAAACCTTAGCACTAACCGTGCTTTAAGACTCTACATTAGTCAAGAAAAATCCAACTGCTGAGTTCCAGGAAATAGTAATATTCATTCTGAAGTCATATATGCGATGTGGTTTTGTATTAAGAAGACCAAACTTTTTTACTGATGGCCCTAAGCTCGTGCACCAATCTATTGAAACCTCAAGATATCTTAAAGATGAACTCAAAGCTGTAATTGACCCAGTTATAGAGAGAAATGGGTTCTTTGCGCATCCAGAACATATTATGATTACTATGACTCAAGATCCCAGAAAACATATAAGAGAACTGGGCCTCCGCCGCATCATTAAGGCAAGAGAAAGAGACCAAAAGAGGAAAACAATTCGAACGTACGTGACACCTAAGCTAAACTTTTCCGCAACAGACTACACGGAATTAAATGATTGGACAAACTGTCAATTTTCTTCGCCGCCTCTATTGAAAGATGTCACTGATGATGAACTTAAAACCTACATCAAAACAGAAGAAGTTCCGAAGTGGGAAATCCTATCGCAGAAGATGCCAGTCCATACTCAAGCAGTGGAGAGAAGCGTCAAGTTGGTGAGCGAGGCTTCTGCTAAGGTTTGCGGATCTGCAGCTCGAGACGGGTACATAAGAACGACACTTAAGTCAAGGTCCACGATGCCAGCCTTTGATAATAAAAGACAGTTCAAACTACCAGACATGTAATCTATTCGTAAGTGAAATATGTACTTTGTATTTATTGGATAATACATCAATAATATGTTGAAGCTTGTTATTTATTAATCCTTATCCTGTTAAGCTTGTTAATTTATTTTTCCTAAGTCCACATTTTTGAGTTTTCAACACTTTTTTTGCTATTTTTACAGCCCATGCGCGAACGGAAGATGTTAAAACTCATACCAGTTGTATGTACTCCTGTTGTCCCACAATATCTGGTTCGGCACTACACCAGTAGACTAGTAGACGTCCGCTCTCACCGAAGGCTCTCACCGGACTGTCCCCCCACTACCCGTGTACACGAAACAGCACGATTACCCATTCACAGATACTACATCCCTTCCTTATTAACAATTTTTATTTATTTCAATAATAATAAATTATTTTAAATCTCACAGAGTTGTTTACATTATTAAACTTAACCTCATATAATTTCCCTAATCACAATCTACATTCTGATCATCCTTTGCTTCATCCTGAGCTTCATTTTGGACTTTCCATTGTCCTTCAATTCTTTTCAAATGAATCACATTACGCCTAAATCTCTGTCCAGTTTCCTCATCTCTAATTATGACGTCACTTCCTTCCGCTTGTTCAACTATATGTGGCGTTGCTTTAAAATTTGCTGTCAACTTATTCCTCTTATCCATTTCTTTAACATAAACTTTATCACCTTCTACTATCGTCGATTCCATAGCTTTACGTTTCCGATCTCCGTATTCCTTTCCTTTTTCCTTTTGAATTTTATCTTTATCTCTTGTTTCCGAGTCCTCTATCCTATTTTCTTGGTCCAGCAATGAAGGAATTTTGTCCCTATTTTGTCTCCTAAAGAATAATTCAGCGGGTGTTTTGCCTGTTACGGAATGTGGAGTAGAATTATACATCATCAAGTATTCCCATACACATTCCTTCAAATCCTTTTTTTGTAGTTGACCTATTTTGAGCCGTTTGAGGATGTCACGATTCTGGCGCTCTACCTCCCCATTTTGTTGTGGCCAGTAAGGTATCGTATGGAATATTTTAATATTGCACTGTTGACAATATCTTTTGAATTCGTCGCTTATAAATTGGCGACCGTTGTCTGCTGTGATTGATGCCGGATATCCAAGGCGACTAAAAACTTCTTTGAGACTTTTAATAATATTTGTGCTAGTTATTGATTTGGTAAATTTAATTTCTTTATATCTGCTGTAATAGTCGATGATTACCAGCAGGTAATCATTGTTTGGAAGTGGGCCCAGTAGATCGATTGCTGTATCCACCCAGGGTGCTGCAGGAAGCTCGCGTCGCTTCATTGGGGCAGGAGGGTTGGGTAATCCCACCAAAGTACATTCTTTGCATCCTTTCACAACGGATTCTGCATCTTTGTCAATTCTAGGCCACCAAACTTTTGACCTTAAGCGACTTTTCATTGCAGCTATTCCTGGGTGGCCCTCGTGAGCAGATTCCAGAACCTTTTGTCTTAGTTCCTTTGGTATAACAATTTTATTTCCTCGTAGTAAAATCTGGTCGTAAAAGCATAGCTCGTTTTCAAATATTTTGTATCCTTTGATAGAGTCATTCCATTCGTTATTATAGATCCCCTTTTTTACATTTCTTATTTCAGCGTCTGTCTCCGAACTCTCGATGATTGTTTTCATCGGAATTGCACATGGTCTGGCTTCTTCCACTATCTGATGAACGTAGTCATCAATATCACCAGGTGGGGGGCGACGTGTGTCGCATAGCCGGGATAGGGGATCGGCTATATTAACTTTCCCAGGTTTGTATTTAATATTGTAACGGTACGATTGCAATCGTAAAACCCATCTCTCAACACGAGCACATGGTTTAGATTTGGGTCCAAACAGAAACTCTAGTGGTTTGTGGTCTGTGATAAGATCAAAGTTTTTACCGAACAGAAAAATGTTGAAATGTTCAACGGCCCATACCAGAGCTAGAGCTTCTTTTTCGGTCTGGCTGTATTTCCGTTCCAATTCTGTTAATGTTCGATTACCGTACGCGATAATTCTAGGACCCTTACTATCCCGTTGTATTAGGACGGCTCCTAGCCCAACTGGACTTGCGTCTGCGATGACTTGAGTTTCGTCATCCACGTCATAATATCCCAAAGATTCGATCTTAGAAAGCGCATCCTTCAATCGTTCAAAAGCCCTGATCTGGTCTTCTTTCCAACACTCATGTATACTAGTTTTCTGTCCTGTATTTTTCCTTAAAAGTTTTTTTAGAGGCTCAGTCATCGTGGCCAAGTTGGGAATCCATTTGTTAATGTAATTCACCAATCCCAGGAAACTTTGGAGTTCTCCTATCGTCTTGGGAGTTCTGAATCCAGCAATGCTGTTTACATACTTTTTCAGGGGTTTTACTCCGTCAGGTGTTAATTCATGACCCAGAAATTTTATTTCTTGTACTCCAAAAATACATTTCTCCTCATTCAACAGGACATCATTTTTATTTAATACTTCTCGAACCTTTGACAATCTTGAATCGTGTTGCTGTTTAGTTTCTCCGTAGATCAAAATGTCATCAATAAAGTTGACAACGCCGTCTAGTCCATTTAACATGTTCTCTAATATTTTCTGAAAGATTTCAGGCGCGCATGTGATCCCAAACATTAACCTCTTGTATCTGTAAAGGCCTGTTGATGTAATAAATGTCGTCAGATGTCTGGAATTTGGGTGTATTTCTACTTGATGGAATGCATTCTTGATATCTAGTTTGGAGAAATATCTGGCTTTTCGAATTTTAGGTAATAAATTGTCCATGCAAGGAAGTGGATGGTTTTCTCTCAAAACTGCAGCATTTGCGCGCCTCATGTCTACACATATGCGCACGTCATCATCATCCTTCATAATTGGTACCATAGGTGAAACCCATTGTGAAGGGCCCTGTACCCGCTCTATGATATCACTTTCAAGTAACTCATCGATTTTTTTGTTCACTTTACTCTCGATTGGTATTGGGATTCGGCGGTAAGGCTGTGAAACTGGTTTGCACGTTTCATCGATAGGAATTTCAACCAAGACATTTTTGAACTTTGGAAAAGGTTTGTATTTTGGAATACTCTTGTTTTTTTCTGCCACTTCATTTACGCCAATTCCCAATTTCAAGACTCCCAATTGAAGAGCAGTTTCTTTCCCTAATAAATCTCTGGACCCTCCGTTTATAACAAAAACAGTAGACCGTTCTGATCGTCCATTGGTTTTTATGGTGGTTTCAAATGACCCTCTCACGTCCAATGGCTTCTTACTTCCGTAGGATAGCAGTATTTTATTAGGTTCCCTTACTTGGTTGCAGCAAGCAATCTTTTTCTTTTTTAACATTTCCCACGTTTTATCTGTTATAATATTTAATTTACATCCTGAGTCTATGAGCATTCGTAATTGCACTCCTCCAATTTCACATTCGATAGTGTCGTCATCATTCATACTAAAAATATAGTGAACGTCTTCTTCCTCAGCAGAACTATTTCCGTCAGTAACAACATTTATTTCATTTCCATTTCGCGGTTTTTTCGATTTCCTTCTTTCTGAGATTCCTTCTTTTTGATGTTCAAATGGTCTTTTCCTTGGATGAGTTCTGCATGCAATTTTAAAGTGGCCTAATTTTCCACAAGAATGACACTGTTTCTTCTTTGCTGGACAGTCTTGATTATTGACGTGAGCATTGTAGCCACACCTGCCACACTTTTTTTGTGATGTTGAACCTCCTGCTCTTCTACTAAAGTCGGTCTTCTTTTTCGTCGCATCATCTGATTTTATTTTTGTTCTTATTTCGTTTACTTCGCTTGTCTTATCTTTTTGTCCATACCCTTCCAACTGCTGTCCAACTGCTTCCAAAGTATTTGCTTCGGTGATAATTTTATCTAAAGTGACACTGTCTCCTATAGTCAAAACTTTTTTCCTCAATTCATTGGACGCACATTTCTCCACTATCTGGTCTATAAGATGTTCTTCCGGGCTAGTAAATTTACATTTCTCAGCTTGGTGTCTTAAATTGATGACGAACTTTTCAAATTTCTCTCCTTCATTTTGCTTAATTTGGCGAAACAAATGTCGCTCGAAAATTTTATTCTGTTTGGGCAGAAAATAGTTGTCTAGCTTTTCAATAGCAGTTTTAAAGACGTCAATTCCCTCTGCAGGCTCAGCCAGAGCACCGGGTAAATTGTATATAATGTCTTGCAGTGCTTGGCCTCCTAAAACTAATAGAATAGCTCTCTTTTTAGCCGAATTTTCTACTCCAGTTGCTTCAAGATAAAATTTTAAGGACCTTTGCCACTTTTCCCATCTCAAAGCAACTGTAGCATTATCTCCTTCGAGGTCAAGCTTATCAGGAGGTGGAAATATGTTAGCCATGATTCGGAGTTATTTCAGGGCGACCTGAAACAAGATACACAACTACTGTGACGTAATCATAAAGGCCTACTGTGAAGCACTCTAATCACGTACGTTTATAATTTCATAAAGGCCCGTACTGCCAAGCACATCTAATCACGTACGGTTTATAATTTCATAAAGGCCCGTACTGCCAAGCACATCTAATCACGTACGGTTTATAATTTCATAAAGGCCCGTACTGCCAAGCACATCTAATCACGTACGGTTTATAATTTCATAAAGGCCCGTACTGCCAAGCACATCTAATCACGTACGGTTTATAATTTCATAAAGGCCCGTACTGCCAAGCACATCTAATCACGTACGGTTTATAATTTCATAAAGGCCCGTACTGCCAAGCACATTTAATCACGTACGGTTTATAATTTCATAAAGGCCCGTACTGCCAAGCACATCTAATCACGTACGGTTTATAATTTCATAAAGGCCCGTACTGCCAAGCACATCTAATCGCGTACGGTTTATAATTTCATAAAGGCCCGTACTGCCTCATACTTGCACGCAATCAAAATGAAAGTTGGCAGCGGTACCCCGAGTTTATTGGTTGTAAAGCGACTTATACTGCCTAGTTAAAGCCTACACTATACAGATAAAATGTGTAATTATAGTCTATTTAAAAAAACATGGTCACCCTATTCAGTGTTAAAATAATTATGGTCACCCTTTTCTAAACTATTAAGACACTTGGTAAATATTAATTGAAATATTCTTGTATTTAAATGTGTATAATGTAAAATCCATTTTTAAAAATCATGGTCATGGTTACCCTATTCCAATTTCACTATCAATACTCTAATTTAGTAGGTATAAAAATAATATAGGTTACTTTTTTTTTTACGAGATAAATACCAAGTACATAAAGTAGGTAACTTTTTTTTTTTTTTTTAATACTATCCATGGTGTAGTCAATGTGAATTCGTTAATTTCTAAATGGGTACCTTTATAAGAACTATGGTAATTAATCAACCCACAGAACCATAATCCTACTCCGTCAAAGTGAATCACCTCAAACACAAAGGTAAGAGGGTACATACTGTTCTGATCTGACCGGAGTGAAACAATTGATAAGTATTTTGCATTGATCACGTAAAATGAATCGTGCTTCGTGCATCATCTATTACGAAACATTATTTTCATACGATAAATTATCTATCTACTTATAAGCAATGTAAATCAATCATTGGTAAACAAAAACAGAGATATACAAACAGTACCTAAATATAACGTATATATACCTAGCTGCAAATGTAGGCGATAACTAGACACCTGTCTACTCAATATCATACCTATTTTACATAGTGTTCGACGACAACCAACAAAACAAATACCACTACCCTCTCTCATTTTCTATTTTATTATTTTAATTAACATTTTGTTTTCGCTATTTTGACTAACCTTTTGACTCGTCGCCATATGTATGTACTCCTGTTGTCCCACAATATCTGGTTCGGCACTACACCAGTAGACTAGTAGACGTCCGCTCTCACCGAAGGCTCTCACCGGACTGTCCCCCCACTACCCGTGTACACGAAACAGCACGATTACCCATTCACAGATACTACACCAGTATTCTTTATATTATTCATTAGTGTGTCGTAGATGACATTTTTCACTATTACATATTAAATATCGTAAAAAAAAAATATTACAAATTTTCAAAAAAAATTATTTTTTCAAAACTTTAAGCTCATTGCGCGAACGGAAGATAACATCCGATAATTTTAATATTTTTTCCCCTTTTTAGTTATACCATTTAGCAACTTTTCCGCGGTATTACGATCCGAAAAAAAAATATCGATTTTTTTCGACCCACCCTACTATCCATATAGTATATACATTACTTAATACAGTAGGAACTATAATTTTATGACCTACATACATACAATAGAATTTTCATAATATAATATGTAAATGTCTCTTATAATAATAATGTCTCTTTAATATACTTGTCAGTATCATTTTCTTCAGAATCGGAGTCATTACTCCGAGCTAATTCACCATCCAATTTATGTTTTTTTCTTTTTCCCATCTTATAAAAAACATATACATGCAAACTTTTTATAAACAAAAGAAAAATCAATAAAATTAATAAAAATTTCAAAAAACGCGCCTTCTCTTTGCAAACCGCCTTTTTTTCTATTCTATTAGGATTTTGTGACAGATATTTATTTTTTTTGTTAACCTTTTAAGTGGAAGTAAGAGTGAAGGGATCGGAACCTGTACAGCCTCAGCATAAGTGCAATTCTTTTTTGTCTTAATTTATATTTCATAAATTTTACTTAAAACAAGATGGACATGGGGACAAAATTTAGTTTCTGTATTCATTTAATTAACATGATGTTGAGTCTGTGATAGGAGTTTTAGTTGGGGTTGTAATTTAAAACTTAAATTTCAATATACAGATCTATGGTGGTAGAGATTTGATAGGGTGAAGCCATAGACTGTAGTAGTAAACCTTAATATATTTTCATAACGTTATCTATTAGGAGTTTACTTAAAACAAATTCTTTTGTTTTGGTTTTATTAAAAGATTCGTTTCTTTCTCCTTGTTGGACAATTCCGCCTTTACTTCACTCGGTGATACTTCCAATTCGGAACGTGACGGCTTGATCTATGGTGATCGCTCCGCGGCTATTTATTGGCTGTTTCGCAAGCTTGGCTGTCTTTTGACGTCGGCGAGGAGGTCGCGGAAGATGGGTCTTTCGGCGTTCCTCTCCTGGCAGATGTGCCGCTTTAGTCCACCGTGAAGACAAATTTAGTTTTCTTTTTTTATTATGTCTTCTTTTTAATATTCTTTTAAATATCGGCTTAATGCCTTAATTAGTTTCGTCCAGCAATCCCAGATAATGGGTTCACGGGATACCTAGGAATTATCCAAATATAGGGCGTTTGTTCCTGTTTCATCCCAGCTCGACTTCCTGCACACAGCCATGCGGTGATGTAGGTTTGATGCAGTGATGTCTTGTTAATCGACGGAAATCCCTGCCATCACCGATGGAATTACAACTTAAAAGGTGACCTCTTACCATTTTTACCTCATCGCGTGTGTGAACTACCGTATTTTGGAGGATTAATCTTTTTTTTGACATCCACCTTGGGTGACGTGTGGAGGATGGATCAGCTTAACGAGTGAACTTATAAATCTATAAGGTAGTGCAAGATACCCGTATTCAAGAAATTTGTAGACGATTCTATATATATATTTTTTTTTGTTTAAATGTTATATTATAAGAATTTAATTATAAACTTACATATATAAACTTCTTTATTTAATTGTATCACCTAACCATTTGAAGGTCTGTTTGTATCTATGTGGAGGCGCCCATATCATTAATTCTAAATATTTACCTATATCACCAGGTCGGTTCGATTCCGATAAGATTATACCCGCACCCTGATCTTAGCTGGCAAATAATTTTTTTTGTAAATATCATAACATAAAACGCTACAATTGGCGCCCAACGTGGGGCCTGGAAGACTTCAAATGCGCGATGATTAACTTTAGTTGTAATACATATCTTAATACTTGTACTTCAAAATATATATCTAAAACAGATGCAATCATATGTAATGTGTAATAAGAATATTGAGTCTTAATTTCAAGCTTACTTAATTTAATCAAATCACATACTTGTGTATCCTTAAACGTTGTCTAGCTTACTTAATTTAATCTAAATCACATGCTTGTGTATCCTTAAGCATTGACTAGCTACTTAATTTAAACACATTTTCTGTGTAATATTATTTGTCATCTAACTTAATCTTTATTTAACTTACTTTTGTATTAAAACACAACTGTTATATTTTAATGTTTAACCCTCTATTGCATACAAAGCCATTTTTGGCTGGTAATCTTTAGTATTTTTTTTCTACCCTCATTTAAAAAAGAAACATAACATTTTAATATAGTAATATTAAGGAGATCTAATTGAAACGAAACGCAATTTTTATTGTCTGTGGCCGTGATCGTATTAGATTATAACCTCACTTTTCTTCAGCGCGTACGCAAAATCGTTGTTAGTGTTATTTGTTGCAGTTTTGTTGGTAGAAATTAAATAGAAAAGGTAAGAATATTGCTTTTCAAAAATATGAATAATGTTCTACAAAGCCTCTGTTTTTAACCCACATCACAGTTTATTCAAAATATTGGTTCCTTGTACTTATTTTCACCATTTTTTATGGGAGCCATTTTTGGCTTCGTATGCAATTACGGTAAAGCTAAGCTTGCGCCAAAAATGGCTTCGCATGCATTCAGATGCTCTTTTTTTCCTCTTTCCAGAATGCTTCCTTCACGCTTTTATGGCACAACTAAATGCATTAAACCGATTCCTGGGGATGGCTGTCTTAGTAACGATGATTCACTTTCTGATTCTGATAACGATATTCCACTTTCACGCATGCGCAACCAAATACATAAAAATGACAAACTGTTTAAAATTCGGCCTCTTATAGATAAAGTAAGAGAGCGATTGCTTTTGATACCCAAAGAAGAATTTTTGGCAGTAGATGAGCAAATTATACCTACAAAAGCTCGGCACCAACTCAAACAGTATAATCCAGCCAAACCTCATAAATGGGGCTACAAAAATCTAGTGTTGAGTGGCGTATCCGATTCAGTTATGATTTCGATATTTTGCTGGTGATCAAAGCAACATTTTTCCAAATGATGCACCAGATCTTGGCGTCAGCTCCAACGTTGTGACACGACTCACATCTATGTACCTCGTAATGTAAACCACAAAATATTTTTCGATAACTGGTTCAATAGCATAAAATGCAAGTTTACCTGTATAAAAATGGGTTGCCATTAGGAACCGTTAGATAAATAGAGTACCTAACGCTGATATGCCTACAGAAAAGGACCTGAAAAGATAGGTCGTGGTGAGCTATGGTTGAGAAAATCGCCATCGTCGATGACGTAACACTGAGCCTGGTATCGTGGTATGACAATAAAGTGGTGAGTTTACTGTCTGCGTTTGTCGGTAGTGAACGATCTCTAGTAAGACCAGATATTTCAGAAAAGATAAACAATACAAAGATATAACATCTCCTCAGTCCGTTGATGTTTATAACCGACACATGGGAGGAGTAGATTTGCTAGATTCTTTGTTAGGACTGTATAGGATCAAAATAAGGTTTCGTCAGTGGTATAAGATATATTTTCCACTTGATTGATATGTGTGCAGTAATGCTTGGTTACTGTGGCGACGTAAGACTGACCTATACATGTCACTATTTGACTTTAAGCTCGCCATTTCTAACATTATTGCAAGGTTGGTAAGTGTATCTCAAGAAAAAGAGGTCGCCCTGCTGTCAATAATACCGAATACACCTACTTCGTCAAGAGGAGTACTCTTACCTCATCTAGAATGGGAACTTGTTGTGTATGTGTACATTAACACATTAAATAAAATCCATTTTTTTTATACTTGCGCGTTGTTTTATTTTTCCTTCACAATGCTTAAATGCTCATGTATGATTGATTACAGTAAATGAAATTTCTAGAAGTTAGCTACTACCAAAAAAAAGATGTCAGAGAGAGATTTCTTGGCGGGGTCGAAAACATAGTTTATTTTAGCATAGATTATGAACATTTATAGATAATCAACTTTTACAATAAAATGTAACATAGAGTATATAACATTCTCACCACTTAAATGAAATGTGTACACATAATAATTAACATGTAACTTATACAATAGAAATAGAGAAACAATCAGTTATAAATTTAAGCGATCTATAGTTTTCTTGATCGTTGAGATCTTCGCTGAGGAATTATTGAAGTAGGAGATTGCACCATATCTTGGCCTCCAGTATTTTGAATAGAAACATTGTTTGGTGCAATAATTAAGTACTTCTTTTACAGGTGGTGATAAATTTGGTGTACTTACTCTATAATTATTCATTGTATTCATGTTGGGTTGATCGTTACTGGGTGTAGCTGTCGTTGGTGTAACAGTATTTTGTTTTTCAAACTGTTTACCAAAAGTAGTAATATTCCAGGGTCGAGATACAGATTTTGGTGTAATACCAACTTCTGTCTTTCTTAGTTGATTTATATGTCTTTTAATCACATACCCATGATCAATTTCTACCATATAGTGCAATCTTCCAATCTTTCGACAACAGTGCCAAATTTCCATAACTCTGATCCATAATAATTTCTAGCTTGAATTCGATCTCCAGGTTGAAGAATTCTAAAATTACACTGTTTATTGATTTCTGGTGTGTGAATATCTGGACGTATCAAATCAAGTCTTGTACGGAGTTGTCGATTCATATGCAACTCAGCTGGTGTTTTTTCCACAATAAGAGGTGTGGTTCTGTATTTTAAAGAAAAGTATTTAATTTAGTTTAAGAGTTTCAGGTTCATATGCCATAGCTTTAAGTTTCTGTTTAAGTGTTTGTACTGTTCGTTCGGCAAGTCCATTAGTAGCAGGATAATTTGGTGGGCTATATCTCTGCTCTATAGCATTTTCTTTACAGAATTTTACAAATTCCTCTGATTTGAATATTGTAGCATTATCAGTAACTAATATGCTTGGTAATCCATTCTGGAAATAAATTCATTTAGTGCTTCTATTGTTGATCTAGATGTAGGAGAATTTACACTCATTGAAATTTCGATCCATTTTGTTTTTGCGTCGACAACTATAAAAAAGTAGTGACCTTGAAATGGTCCAGCATAGTCTGCATGTAAGCGTTGCCATGGCTTTTCTGGTTCTTGCCACTTATGTAGTGGAGCTTTTTCTGGATTTTTTCTTTTCTGCACAACTTCTACATGATTTCACAAGATACTCATTCTCATTGTCAATTCCTGGCAATAGCATAATGATCGTGCTATGCTTTTCATTTTGACAATACCAATGTGTGTGGAATGCAGTTCATTTAGTATTACTTGTCGAAGTGAAGTAGGTATATATTCTGGTTCCTCTCATTACTAGTCCTGCATGTATGTATATTCAGGATTTTGTAATTCACCATTCAAAAGTTGTGTTTTTAAATTTAATTCAATTCTGGATCACTGTTTGTTTCAATGCGAATCTGTTCTGCAGTAATAGGTGTAGTACAAGTAATAGTTGAAACGATTACCATATTGACATGAAAGGATTCTTCTTGAAAGTTTATTAATTTGACATCCAACTTCACAGGATTTCTTGACAAATAATCTACATTTGTATGTTCTTTTGATGGTTTATGCTGTATATTATAATCAAAACCACTAATAAAATGTGCATATCTTAGTAATCTGTGAGCTGATAAATCAATGCTAACTGCTAAACAAATCAATGCTAACTGGCATTGATTTGTTTGGATGGAATATTCATTCTAATGGCTTATTTTCAATTATAAGAGTAAATTTTCGCCCATACAGATGATGATAAAATCGTTTAACCCTTTGACGACCACGACACACGAGTGTCCCTAATAGTAAAATAAAACAGTTATTAAGAAACCAATTTATAGTTTTTTTTAATATAATAGTTTTTGAACACACCCTTTTAATTTTTTATGCTAGTAACACAAAATAAAAAATGTCATTCTGCCTCTTTGACTAATGAGAAATGACACTTCGTTTGGCGCGCTAATCGTATATTTTTCTCAAGTGTTAGGAAGTGTAAAAATATATTTTTCTTTATATACAGTGTGGAATAATCATTGTCTGGTAAGTATTTATTTATTATAAAATTGTTATTTCTGTTGATTATAACGATAACTTATTATAAACATAAAGGGACACCGGTGTCCCTGTGACCGTAGAGGGATACTATTTATGATGAATAGTTATCTTTTCGTACGATCATTAGTACCGCAAGTTACTGGTGTTTTTTGTCAAATACCCTTCTTATTTTATTCGTGTGTTACAGATTATGTTTGGTAAGGGTCTCGGCATTTTCGAACTTAGGGAAAATGAAATACAACAGATTTTGATGGCTGATAATAGTGACGAAGAGGACGATTTATTACTTGACGAAGAAGATCAAAGGCTTTTGACACAGGACGATGATCAAGGAATATTGACGTGGTGATTGACGATACGACACTTCAAGACTCAACAAGACCTGAGCCTTCAACGTCCACAGCAGAACCTTTGACTGAAGCACAGAGCAATCAGCCACCAGTTTTCAAGTGGTCTCAGAGAACATATGTACCAAATGTTTTTTAGTAACGTGGAATATGAATTCGGAAAGTGCAAATATGTCAAGAAGTTGAAAAAGCACTATTGACTCCCTTGATATATTCCGTTTAACAACAAATTTTTTGATGATTTAGTACAATATATAGTATTTGGAGTCAGTACGATATGCTCATCAAAATGGAAGGGAAATTATACAGAATGCGAGAAATAAAGCATTTTTTGGTATGAATTTGGTCATGGGCTATCATGTCTTCCATCAATGAAGACTCTGGGTCTACGGAACCAGACATGGCAGTACCGTATTAGTATATGGAAATTTTGTGATCTATGGTTTTGATTGTCATAATTTAAATAGGGAATCAAAGAGATGGTTTTGAAGTTGGAAGTTGAAAAAATAGATAGTAAAAAAATGTTGAAGTAATGTTTGGGGCATTTATAATTATTTTATAATGAGTTTATTTATTTAGTGATGTTTACAATTGAACTGATGGCAAGATGATTGTAAAATAGAAAAAGTGAATATATAGAGATTGAAAACTGAGTAAGTAAATATTTTATTTGGATCCCATATGAATATTCCCATTTAAAGGTTATGGGCCTATCACAGCATTTAGATGTTTGATTTTAAATAGTGTAATATGTGTATCCGAGGTTAATTATGAGTATATAAAGTACAGAGTTCAGTTTCAACATAGAGTCTCAAAATGTCTGACGAATTTTCAAATAATGATATGAATACATCAAAATTAAATAATGAGGAAGATTATAATATGTGGAAAAAGAAAATAAAATTATTATTATCGGCTAAAAATCTAAATTCAGTTTTGGCAACAGACGAAAAGGAAAAGATTTTGAACAAAAAGATGCGAAGGCGAAATATATAATTATATGCTCTGTCGAGATAAATATGTAAACCACATTATAAATTGCAACACGGCAAAAGAAATGTTTGACAAATTTGACAAAATTTTTTTGGGCAATGAAGACACACAAACATGTCAATTATTAGAAGACTTTTATAACTACAAATTTTTAAATTCAGATATTATGCAAGATGTTAGCAAATTAGAAAGCATAGTGACGAGAATTAGATCTCTTGGATATGAAATTCAAGACAATCAGCTTTTATCAAAAATTTTATGCAGTTTACCAGAAAATTATTCAAACTTAAGAACTGCGTGGGAATCAACAAATAAAGAGGAAAAGACAGTCTCAAATTTAATAAATAGAATCACCTTAGAAAATAAAATAAAATCAAAATTCACGGAAGATAAAACAAAAGAAATTGTCAAAGTGACAGATGAAATGACGCTGACGAATAATGAAAATGCTTTCGTAACTATAAAGAAATGCTATAGCTGCGGGAAAAGTGGTCACATCGCAAAATTTTGTCAGAATAGGAAAATTAATTTTGGGAAAAATATACAATGCTTCAAGTGTATTAACTTTGGACATAAACACACGGAGTGTAAAGGAAACTTTAACTGCAAATTTTGCAAAAGTAACACTCATTATAGTAAATTCTGTTTGATTAGAGGAAATAATTCGGTAAGCAATTTTAAACATTTTGAAAATGAAGAACAAATTGAATTTATTCTGGATTCTGGAGCTACATGTCACACTATAAATTGTTCACATTTATTTAAAAATTTTGAAAAATGTAATTATAAAATTATGACAGCTGATGGTAATGTGCATGCCATTGACACAATTGGAGATATTTATTGCAAATCCGAAAATATTACACTAAAAAATGTTTATTTTGTACCACACTTAAAAAAGAATTTGATCTCTATACCGAAATTAGTTGAGAATAATTGTGAAATTAACTTTTTCAGAAAGACATGTAAAGTGTTTGATGCATTGAGTGGAAGATGCCTTCTTACTGCTACCCGTGACGGTGATGGATTGTTTTCCGTAAGACTTTGGGTTGAAAGGTACAATCTACCAATTACAAGGTCAGTCGAAAATTCCGTACATTTTGTTAAAAATGCAACATTTTGGCATAGAGCTCTTGGTCATGATTCAATACTTAAAACAAAAAATATAGTATCTGGAATCAATACAGAAATCAAAAAAGAGGTGGATAACTGTGAAATCTGCATCCAATCTAAATTATGTAGGAAACCTTTTAATACAATTAGATATAGAGCCAAAAATCCTCTTGAAATTATTCATAGTGACATTTGTGGTCCAGTTGGCATAGAAACTTGGGATGGCTATAAATATTTTATTACGTTTTTGGATGATCTTACACATTTTACCAGGGTTTATTTACTAAGAACAAAAGATGAGGCATTCTCTAAAATTAAAAATTATATAACTTTGGCAGAAAATCATTTTGGAAAGAAAGTTAAAAATTTTCGATGCGATAATGGAGGCGAATATTCTAGTAATATGTTTAAAAAATATTGTTTGGATAAAGGAATTTTCATAGACTATTCAATACCTTATAGCCCACAACAAAATGGCAAAGCGGAGCGCTTGAATCGTTCTATTATGGAACGAACTAGAGCACTTTTATTTGACAATGTCTTGCCTAAAGAATTATGGGGTGAAGCTGTGATGGTATCAGCATACTTATTAAATAGGTCATTTAATACAATTAATGATAAAACTCCAGCAGAATTATGGTATGGTAGGGTTCCAAATTTAAAACATTTGAATATATTTGGATCTTTGGCTTATTTTAAAAGGAACTATAAAATTGGAAAATTAGACTCTAGATGTAACAAAGGACTCTTGGTTGGATACACAAATAATGGTTATAAAATATGGGATCCGGTTAGTTGCAAGATTCATTATTCGAGAGATGTGAAGTTTATTGATGATAGAAATAAGATTGAAATATTTTTAAAACAGTGTAGGAAACAAACAAAAAGAAATGATTTGATGGATTTATTTAAAGATTTTGACAGGTTAGAGCAGGAAAGGGAAGATTGTGTCAGGAGAGAATCAACTACAGAAAATGTTGAATTTGAGAGGGGACATGTTCATTTTGGTAACAGAAATATAGATAGAAGCAGTGAAATGAGAGAAAAGGGGAACACTTTAGAGGAAGATACAGATATAGTTGTTGATGAAGATATGATTGGTGATGAAGAGAATAATTTTGATATAGATGGTGTTTGTGATGAAGATAGGGTAGTTGATGAAGAAAGGGTCAATGATGAAGGTGATGATATTTTTATGGATTGTTGTGAAGAATCGTTGGTTGGAAATGAAACTGGTTGTAGAGATGATAGTGATGCTAGAAATAGTAATGAAATCAGTGAGATTATAGGTGATGGTAGAAATGATGAAAATGTTATGAATGAGTTTGAGGAGAATTTACAAAGGAGAGTTATGCCTGAGAGGAATAGACGTTTACCGCAAAAGTTTGAGGACTATGATTTAGATATGTCATTTTTAACTTATAATGAGGTCTTAGAAAGTGATGAAAAAGAGAAATGGAAACAAGCCATTAAAGAGGAGAAAGATTCGTTAGAGAAAAATAAAACATGGGTGTTAGTAGATCGGGCTGAAGCTAAAGGTAGAAAAGTTATCTCTAGTAAATGGATTTTTACTATAAAACCTGGTGGTAGGTATAAAGCGAGATTAGTAGCTAGGGGTTTTCTTCAGAAATATAATATTGATTATAAAGAAACATATAGTCCTGTTGTTAACACTACTAGTGTGAGAATTTTATTGTCGATTGCTGGGCAAAAAGGATATAAAATTAAGCAGTTTGATGTGAAAACAGCATTTTTGTATGGTGATCTGAAAGAGGATGTCTATATGGAAATTCCGATGGGTTATAAAGCAGAAAAGAATAAAATATGCAAATTAGTAAAGAGTTTATATGGATTGAAACAGGCACCTTTAATGTGGAACATAAAATTAACAGATTTTCTTAAAAAGTTAGGCTTTGAACAATTAAAGTTAGATCCATGTTTGTTTAAGTGTAAAGGTAAAGATATTTATTTAGCTATATATGTGGATGATGGATTATTGATAGGAAATAATGAATCAGAGTTAAATTCAATAATTTTAAATTTAGAAAAAGAGTTTGAAATGAGAAAATTTGATAAAATAGGAAAATTTATTGGATTTGATGTTTTGGTTCAAGATAATTACATAAAAATATACCAAAAGTCATATATTGAACAAATGTTAGAAAAATTAGGATATAATAATATAAAAGAATGTGTATATCCAGATATTTTGGTTGATGTACATCAAGAGGGGAAAGGTAATAGTAATGATGTACATCGTTATAGACAGTTGATTGGCTCATTATTGTTCTTGGTAAATAAAACAAGGTTAGATGTTTCTTTTCATGTTGGGTACTGTAGTAGACATCAGGAATGTCCAATATTAATGATTTTAATAATATTAAAAATATTTTTCGGTATTTAAAATGTTCAGTAAGTTCAGGTATTCAGTATTCTCGGAGTAATGACAAAGTTTTGAGAGCATATTGTGATGCAGATTTCGCAGGTGATCCTGACTGTAGGAAAAGCACGACTGGCTTTGTTATTATGTATGGTGGTGGACCGATTCATTGGTGTTCGCGAAAGCAATCCGTCACTGCATTGTCCAGTACAGAGGCAGAATACATCTCAGCTGCTGAATGCATTAAGGATCTGCTTTACGTACAGAGTCTATTAAAAGAGATTACTGGTACAGTTCCAAAAACAGAATTATTTGTAGATAACCAATCAGCTATAGTGCTTATTAAAAATGGAATATTAAACAGGAGAAGCAAACACATTGATGTGAAATTTCATTTTATTAAAGAAAAAATAGAACAAAATTCAATTGAAATATTTTATTGTCAAACAAAACAACATTGCAGATATATTGACTAAAGGATTGGACAGAACTAAGTTTTTGCGCTTAAGAAAGTGTATTGTGAGTGATCGGTGATTAAACTGTGAACTCTTCGTAGTTAGGTAGGTAGTTATTTTGTTTAGTTTTAATTGTTTCGAGTTTTCATTCAAAAGTTTTATTTTAGTTTATATTTTGAGTAAGATGTGAAAAAAGGATTGTTATTTAAATAGTGTGTAGTTAGAATAATGTTTCAGTTTTGTGTGTTATTGTGTTCTACTGTGGTAATAATTGTTTTGGGTTTTATTTGATTATGTATAAAGATATAAAGACAAAATTTAGAGGGGATATTAGTATATGGAAATTTTGTGATCTATGGTTTTGATTGTCATAATTTAAATAGGGAATCAAAGAGATGGTTTTGAAGTTGGAAGTTGGAAAAATAGATAGTAAAAATGTTGAAGTAATGTTTGGGGCATTTATAATTATTTTATAATGAGTTTATTTATTTAGTGATGTTTACAATTGAACTGATGGCAAGATGATTTGTAAAATAGAAAAAGTGAATATATAGAGATTGAAAACTGAGTAAGTAAATATTTTATTTGGATCCCATATGAATATTCCCATTTAAATACGTTCATATCGAAATGTTATGCCAAGGGCAAATTTGAAGAAATTCGTAGCAACTTACATTTTCTGTAATAACGAAAGTAATAGACACAACTAGCCGATTATGATAGAGCATATAAATTCAGCCAATAATAGTACTTCAATACTTCGTTTTCAAAATGCTTCAATATACATAAAAACAATCAATCGACGAGCATATGATAAATTTAAGGGCATAACGTAATGAAGCAATACATAAAAATTAAGCAGTCAAATGGGGCTTCAAATTATGGTGCCGATGTGATGCCGCAACTGGTTACCTATTTGAATTCGATTAATATACAGGCAAACGAACTGATAGGATTGAGTACGGATTAGGTGAATCAGTAATACTGCAGCTAACAAAAAAGATACAAGGCTTAGGATGTGAAATTTACATGGACAACTTTTTCAATTCACCTTTACTACAATGTAAACTTGTTGAACAGAATACCAAGGCATGTGGAACAGTTCGAACTAACAGAAAAATCTCCCGAAAACTGCACCTCCTGACAAAACAATGAAACGCAGCGACATTTACACGAATAGTTTCCATGGCATAAGTTGTGTGAAATGGATGGATGATAAAGGAGTACATTTGTTGACTAACTTTTTGTTGCCTGTAGAAATTGATATTGTAAAGCGTCGCAAGGCTGGTTCAGCAGACAAGAGGACGTGACGTGTCCTAGATTGTATATACGTTATATACGTTGACGTGAGGTGTCCTAGAATTGTATCACATTACAATAAAAACATGGGTGGAATTGACCTTATGGATCAACGTAAGGTGTGCTATGAAATAGATCGAAGATCGAAAATAATAATACCTTCGACTTTTCTTTGATTTATTCGATATATCAGTAAATAATGCACACACCTACACTATGTCTACAATCATAATAATCACACAAACAATTCACAATAATCTACACTATGCTTCACAGACAGAAGCACTTGGAAGAAAGCCTGCTGACCACCTTGCAGTTCAGACAGGTAGTCGCTAGGAGTTTGGTAAACGAGTAACAGACAACGTGTTGCTATTTCAAAAAAAAGTGTTGTGAGCAAATCTGTGAAGCGGCAATTACCGACGCACCCATGGAAAAATCCTCCACTAGAAAGAGATGTGTCAATAATATTTCTATAATAAAACCTTATTTATTAACATATAACCCCAGTCCCAATAAGAAACCCAATAAAAGTAAAATTGAGCTTGATTGAGTGAAAAAGTATCTCTTAAAGACCTTAGGGACATAATTGTCCAGAAAATTTCAAAAGAAGAAAATATTTTAATGTGTTTTGATTTTTAAATTTATTTTTTAAAAGCCTAATGAGTAAATATAAATAGCTAAAATGATAGCATAAAGTCACATAACTTATGGTCCTGAAAGGGTTAAATGCCCAATATACTGCAGTGGCTTCTCTATCCAATTGGCTGTAGCTTTTAGTTAGGGACCTGGATGCAAAACTTATCGGCCTTTCTTCACCATCTTTTATGTGTGATAAAATTGCTGCTATTCCATAAGGGCTGGCATCCGTTGCTAGTAAGAGTGGTAAGTTTGCATCATACGGAATCAAAACTTTATCACTTGAAATTTCTGTTTGTATTGTTTTAAAAGAATTTTCACAAGCTTGTGTCCATACAAAAGGTACATTTTTTTGTAAAAGCCTATTTAATGGATGCAATATAGTTGAAGCATTTTTGATGAATCTTGAGTAGTAGAGGGCTAGCCCCAAAAATGATCTTACTTCATTGACATTAGTCGGTCGAGATGCCTTTAATATGGCTTGAATTTTATCTGTGCATTTTTGCAGTCCCTTTTCACTTATTTGATGACCCAAATATTTTATTGATGAAGCAAAGAATTTGCATTTAATTTTATTCACATGTAAATTATATTTTCTCAATTGCTCTAAGCATTTAATTAATCTTTCCTGACATTCCTGGATAGTTTGACCTTGAATTAATATGTCATCGAAATAGGCAATTGTTCCTTCTAAGTTATTTATGATTTGATCTATGATTTTATGGAACAAATTAGGAGCAGTCTTAATACCCATGAAGAGACGTTTTACTGAATATGTTCCCCAAGGGGAAGAAATAGTAGCAACTTTTGACTGTCTTCATCAAGTTTCAGATGTAAGTATGCTTTATATAAATCTAAAACGCAATAATATTTACCATTTTTGACCTTATTAAAGATGTCTTCAATTCGAGGTATTGGATATCTGGTGTCATGTAATTGTGAATTGAATGTCACTTTGTAGTCTGCACAAATGCGGACAGATTTGTCTGGTTTTGGTACAATTACTAAGGGTGTGCCCCATTCTGAATGGTCAATTTTTTGTATGATTCCCTGTGATTCTAAAATATCTATTTCCTGTTTGGTTTTTTCATGAAGTGCATATGGTACTGGTCTTGGTTTTATAAAAATTGGTTTAGAATTATCTTTTAATAATAGTTTACATTCCATATCAGGAATCAATCCCACACAGGATTCGAAAACATCAGAATATTTGTTAAGTATGTCTGCGGTAATTGATTCAATATTTAATACTTTGAAATGCGAGCCATATGTTCTTTTCTCTGTAATTTCTCTCTGTGGAATTTCTTTAATCTCTAGTTTTCTTAACCATTCTCTTCCAAGCACAGGTGTGATATTTTGTGAAACAACATATAAATTGGCTTTTGTTTGTATGTTTTTGTACTCTATATTGACACACGCAACTCCCAATGGCTTAAATAATTCTTGTGTATATGTGCGAAATTTAATATTTGTTCGATATAAACTTGATTTTATTTGTAATTTGTCATAATCAGTTTTAGATAATAAAGTCATTTCGGAACCTGTATCCAATTCAAAATCTAGATTTTTGTTTTCAATTTTAATTGATATTACAATTGGTTGAGCACAGTGTGATTTTATTTCATTGATTTCATAGATTAGATCCTCTTCTTGAGAATTTTGAATTAATTTTACAGATTTGTTTTTTTTTATTTTTGTTGAAATGCATACCTTAGCTATGTGTCCTGGTTTACCACTTTTTTGAAACATGATTATTTTTGCCACAACACAAACACATATTTTGTAATTGATATCCTTGAAGTAATTTATTTTTATTTTGATATTTTGAATTGTACTTTTTATTTATTTGTCTTTCATTTTGATACTTTTTGTGTTGAAATTTCCCTCCGCCATTTGATGTATTTGTGGGGAATTTATTAATTTTATTTACTTGACTTGACTCTGAAGACTGTAAATATATTTTGTTTTGCTTTTTAGCAGCTTCGATAATGCCAATGCAATTTCTATTGCTTTTTCTAAATTGATGTCATTTCCTTGTTGTAGAATTTGTTCTCTTATTTCAATATCTAATAATCCTCTTATAAACTGAGCCTGAAGTATTATAGAAACAGGTTTAGAGCAGTCTGGTTGTTCACAATTCCAATTTGATGTTGTCAATAAATGTTTAAGCACAGCAATGTATTGCAGTATTGCTTCATCTGGTTTTTGAATTCTAGATAAGAACTTGTGCCTTTCAGTGTGTACATTGGCAAGTGGACATAAATGTCTATCCAAAAGTTTGATTAGTTCATCATAAGTTTTGTTTGAAGGTAAGTCAGGTGCTGTCAAGCTTGATAGTAACTGGTAATATTTTGCATCTAAAGAATTTATTAGAATTTTTGCTTTCATTTGTTTTGTCTGTAATGAATCACCTTGTAGATTTTTGATTTGTAAATAATTTTCCAATCTTTCTTTGTATGACTTGAAGCTTTCCTTTGTTTCATCATATGATTCAAAATTAATAAGTCTTAAATCAGCTTTTTCATTTGAACTTTCACCATAATTTTGCAATAATTTGGACAATGCTTGGCTTTGTAATTGCAGTGCTTGTATGATTGATTGATTTTGAGCTTGTTCGAGATTCGTCATTGTGAAATATTCGATTTACCTTTTTATCTCGTCGCCACTTTCTGTTGTGTATGTGTACATTAACACATTAAATAAAATCCATTTTTTTATACTTGCGCGTTGTTTTATTTTTCCTTCACAATGCTTAAATGCTCATGTATGATTAATTACAGTAAATGAAATTTCTAGAAGTTAGCTACTACAAAAAAAAGTCAGAGAGAGATTTCTTGGCGGGGGCGAAAACATGGGTTATTTTTAGCATAGATTATGAACATTTATAGATAATCAACTTTTACAATAAAATGTAACATACAGTATATAACAGAACTCCTACCAGCAAAAGTGTAAGACCTGCCTCTAAATTCAGTACGATCAGACAAAATTGACCATTTACCGATTCACCAAAGGAATCGTCAATTATGCCAGAACGATTGTGCTTTCCGTTCTCATATAAAATGTGAGAAATGTGACGTATTTCTTTGCTTGAACGAGAAAAGAAACTGTTTTAGAGAATTTCACCTTGCATAAGTTTTGAATTTGTTGTGCATCGGAAGCCAAAAATGGCAGTATCATACACAGACGTTATTGCATGGGAAGCCAATTTTGGCTTCTAATTTTTTTTCCAAAATAAAAACCAATATTTTTTTTTCAACTTTGTATTTTTTATTATAACCCCTAATACAACATATTAAAGCATAAAAATATTTTTTTTCTTTTTGTTTTAATAATTCATGCAATAGAGGGTTAACTGTTTCATTGCATATTGTTAATCATGGACTTTATCACTGCAGGATGTTCTGTTGAGTATCTCTTGAAGGATGAATCACGAATTCAGTATCAGACATTTACCAGCTGAACCATCTTCCTCAACGGACGACCTAAGGAAGTTTTTCAGACACACAGTGAAATTAGCCCGACGGGGAAGCCTCAAATCCATTGACCAGTTTGGTGTTTGTGACCAGTCTAAGGAGGTGACAATATGTACTCCGAAGGTTTCAGACATTGAAAGAGATATCCCGGATGATAGTTGTACTGTATCTCGTCTGTTGAAAAGGTTAGTGT
>JAYEAL010000589.1:0-25724 GCA_036419045.1 Scirpophaga incertulas
AACTGCGTCAGCCAGTATTGGAATTCTCGGTGTCGATATATCGAGCGAAATACAGTTCCGCGGACACCTAGAGGGTAAGGCTAAAATAGCCTCAAAGAAGCTTGGTGTGCTCAATAGATCGAGGCGGTATTTCACACCGGCCCACTGAAGGCAACTATATAAGGCGCAAGTTCGGCCACATATGGAATACTGTTCCCATCTTTGGGCAGGGGCTCCCCAGTACCAGCTTATCCCTCTGGACCGCATCCAACTGAGAGCGACTCGAATCGTTGACTGCCCGGATATTTCATGTCGGCTAGACTTCATGACGCTGCGTAGAGATGTAGCTTCGCTATGTCTTCTCTATTGCTTATATTAAAAAAAAAATATTTGTTACACTTACACCAATTAGCCTAGCCCAAACTAAGCTCTGTAAGGTTTGTGCTATGGGATCTAGGGTAACGGATAGACATACATATATTATACATATATCAATAATTTTTATTGAAATATATATTAACAACCATGACTAAGGTACAAATGCTCACATTCATCACACAAACATCTGCCCCCACCGGGATTCGAACTCGGGACCTCAGAGATGGCGACACCTTGAAACCGGTGTACTATCCACTCGACTATGGAGGTCGTCCGTCGTCATATTACGGGGAGTGCTCCGAGGAATTGTTCAGATTAATTCCGTTCTACGCGACTCAACATCCTTATCATCTAAACACTTGGCAGTCCACCACAGTGCCTTTTCCAGAAATTTTCTACGACGCATTACTAAACTGTGGAATGAATCGTCGCTTGCAGTATTTCCGGATCGATGCGATATTAAAACCTTCAAAAAAGAGCACATTCCCATTTGAAAGGCCGGTAATGCATCTGTTGACTCCTCTGGTGTTGCCACTATGGGTGTCTATGGGCAGCGGTTATCGCTTACCATCAGATGATCCGCTTGTTCGTTTGCTGCCCTATCCTATAAAAAAAATAAGAGTATAATAAGAGTATTTTTGACTGTAATCTGTGAAAATTCAAATAGGTAACACTTCGTGGAACTTCGTTGTTGGCAATTACAGTAAATAATTCCTATGAATAATTATTAAAGTCATGTTACAAAATATGATAATGTAATGTGAACTTAATCGTCAATTCCTTACGTCTTCATATCCCAATCGTATCAGCGCGGCACATCGTGAGAAATGGCCACATTGACATACGGACACGCATTCCCGCAGCTCGCCCTCTGATGGTATCTCCACCTCCTTCCATTGTAACTTGTACTTTTTGACAATAGCTTAATTTTTATGTGCGATTCACAGATAACAGCTGTAATAGAATTTTGAGGCATCACTGGTGAAGGCTGCAATTCTCTTAAGGCTGTCTTTTTATTTGGAGTATTCATTGGTTCATAATTTAAATTGGGGTATCGTTTAATACCCTGTACCCGCGACTTCGGCCGCATGGAATTTAATATAAAACTTAATTAGTTTATTTAGTATTTTTTTGTTTTTGCATATTTATTTTAAGTGGTACGATATTTAATGGGAAGCCACTTTAAACGAGGGCGATATTCAGAGATGTGGAGATGTCTACGTCTCCAAAAAAAAAAAAGTCGGAAATATTCTCATATTTTGGGCATGTCACATAACTAACATTTGGGGTTTCACAACCTTAAATATAATAATAAGTAATAATTCTTTGATTTAGTCACCACGGAGCACGTGTCACCGTGTCGAGCAAGTCACGCGCCCGCGTCACGTCTCTCGGATTACGAGGAAAACGTCTCCAGGAGCTCGAGCAGCTGGGCTCAGATGTAGTTTAGATCGTTGATAATCCTGGTACACGTAGAGAAGATGACTCTGAATGACAACTTTAAATATGTGGCACAAAAAGTAAACAGAATATAGTGTGTCGCTGTAGCTCGTTATACATGAGGGTAGAGGTAGCTGGGGTATACACGAGGGTCTCAACAGTGGTGGTTAGACTATACGGATGTTTATTTGTACAAAAATTAACCTCTTGTGAACTGGGTTCTTCAATGCCTAGGAGTCCCGAGCAGCGCTAGTCACTAAAATTGTCTTAATCATGGACAATACGAAGAGTATGTTTTCACTCCTCTGCTGCAGCAGTGATAAGCTGTCAGTTAGTAAATGAATAACATCTAATTCCATTACAATTGTCTGAGCTATATGTTAAGTAACATTAGGTTGTAGGAAAAGTTCGTCGACAAATTAGAACAAAATGTTTTGTATTAATTTTCTTTATTAAAGGTTACTTTTAATTTACAACTAGCGACCCGCCCCGGCTTCGCACGGGTGCAGTGAAAAAATGGTTATGGTGGGTTATCCCTAAAAGATAGACATATACCATCGCGGACTTTTTTGTGGATTTTTGTAAGTTGTACAATACTGTAGTACATTATTTTGGTCTATCTCGTAGGGTTCAGCCAGCGTTTTGCAATATAAGCGCAAAAAAACGTGCTTATTTACGACAACACATTAGAAACCTTTAAATTTATCAGTGTTCTCTACTATATTATGCATTTATTATACATACAAACCTTCCTTAAGAATCACTCTATCTATTAAAAAAAACCGCGTCAAAATCCGTTGCGTAGTTTTAAAGATCTAAGCATACATACGGACATACAGCGAAAGCGACTTTGTTTTATACTATGTATTGATTGATTGATATAGTCGCCAACAAAACTAATGACAGTGCTCCTATTAGGGAGGCGCTGATACCTCCGGCCCAAAACTCTGGAAGTTTGGAATCAAAAAACTTAGTCACTTCTGTTTTCAGATTAATATAAATCTTTGAAATTATTTTTACTTAAATAATGTTTTAAATGAATACGTGATAATCTGAAGGTGCCAAGTCGGGTGAATAAGGGGGATGTGGTACGGTTTCCTAACCGAGTTCCTCTAATTTTATTTGAGTCTTTTTGGCGATGTGTGGTCGTGCGTTGTCTTGGAGGATTGATTGATTCTCCATAACTACGGAAAAAACGCACTGGGCGCAATATATATAGGCTTCGTATGAAAGCACCGAGTGAGTTCTAGAATGTTCTATCTATCTATATCTTAGGGGCCAGGGTGGCTACCGTGAGGTGCCAACGCACTTCGACCCATTATGGGTCTTTTGTGCTACCCCATTAGTTCCTACTCCTTAATGTCGTTAGACAGTTACTTGACCACCGTCAGTCCAATCAATCGTGCTCAAGAGCCTGATTATGTCCCTTGGTGGCATTACCCTAAAGTCGTTGGGTTTTGGGTATCCAATCCCTATCAAACCTTTGCCTACTTCCGGCCAGAGCATCGCAGTTTGCACAATAGATGTGTCATGCTCTCCTCCTCGGTCTTGCAGGCCCTGCATAGAGTGGTCTCAGTGAGGCCCATCTTGTGCAGCATAGTTCTAGTACCAAAGAGTCCTGTAAGGGCACCAAGCACCAGGCGGGTGTGGAGCCTACTTGAGCTCAGTGTGAATCTCAGCCAGTTTTCTGAGCCCATAAAGAGCTTGGCGTGCGTCTAGAATGTTACTGTATATTTTGGAATTTCGAGATTGTTCCAGGAAAGAAAAGAATCTTATAATATTTTTTTACGAAATTTTTCTACAACCTAGTATTTTAAATGCATTTGTTGTCACTCCTTGTTACTGCAATTAGGGCTTAAGTCAACCACGCTGGCCCAGTGCGGATTGGTTGACTACGTACTAGTGATGTGCCGGATATCCGTATCCGTTTCCGTATCCGCGGATATCTGAGGCAGAAGAAACATTCGTATTCGTGTCCGTATCCGTTGCTTTTTGGCGGATCTTTTACGGATCTATTTAGCAGAGTCTTCTTTAAAGAATAATTCATATTCTTGAGGATGTTTTCTTTGTAAATGATTTTTGAAGGAAGTGGAGCCTATACCCTTACGAGAATACTTTCCAGCACAAGTTTTACACTTTGCACATTCAACATTTATTATCAAAAAATTCCATATTACACTACTAAACTTTATTGTAGACATTTTTTTTAAATCATGTACCAATACCAAACAGAAGCGTTATCTATGCTGTCACAATGTCACATTAAAGTAAAACAAAACAAAAAAAAAAATGACCCGCCGCGCGAAGTCGAAATATGTTTCAAATCAAGATCTCGTATGTAGCTCATGCATCAGAATAACATATAGGCTCCAATTTATAAAGATATACGCCACGCTAATATACACTATTTGAAATACTAACCCTGCGCAGACGAAGTTGCGGGCAACAGCTAGTTATTATCAAAATAACTAGATTTTAAATATTTCTAGCCTTCAATTTACGAAATTATTTGTTACTTTTGTCACGCAAAAGCATTAACAAATCTTATATATAAAAATGAATCGCAAAATGTGTTGGTAAGCGCATAACTCAACAACGCCTGGACCAATTTGGCCAATTCTTTTTTGTTAATGTTCGTTGAAGTTCAATGAGGGTTTTTACAATGAGGAAAATTCGAATAATTTCGGAAAATACCCTAAAAACATCCCTTTTATTTTCCCATGCAAACGTTTTCTAACTAAAACGTACAGTCGAGTTGAGCTTTATTGTTATTGTATAAAGTTCATATTACAAGCACTCACTGTTGTCTAAGCAATAAAGTGTGTTCCTAACATCAAAGAGTCAATTTGCGCTTTATTAACGCTACATATAGTTGAAATTCAATCATATCTATCAACAGTGTGCGTGCGTGCGTTGGAGCACAGAATACATCGTTGGAGGATTTAATGTCACGTTCCAAATTGAATAGCCACAAAATGTAATAGGTCATGTAGACTTTTGGCTTGGCTCGGCTATGCGACATTATCTATGAAATAATTAGGAACAAAAAACTGCCACTGTACAAATCTTTTTGACAGGACGAAGTCTGTCGGGTCCGCTAGTATAAAATAAGAAAGAAATGGTATCAAAAGTAATGTTAGTCTTATTTCTCCTCTTTATAAGCTCAAACGACGAAAACATGCACTGACTGTGGTAATTCAAGCCGCATGCCATCTGCCGTGGCTGCGTCCCACTCAACCGCTTCCGACCCACTCAGCCGACATAATTCGATTTAAACGAGTTTCTTTACCTCTGAGTGACATCAAATTGTCTGGCGGATTAATTAGATGTTTGTAGATATTTTCAACTTGATTACGAATATGTTTTTTTATTTATGATACCGGCGTAAGACTCTACCAGAACTACTGCTACTACTGCTTGGGTATGTACGACTTCCTCGTTTGCTGTCTTTAGAGGCCTTACCACGGGGCTTCGGGAAGAGTTATAGCAATATAAAGACAGAGACGCTCTCGCATCGTATAACGTCATCTCGCTTGCATTGCGGTTTTATTCGATCGTGATTTTACATCGTATGTCATTTTATAGGGTTTGTGTAATTAAACCACTGTTCCTTATTATAAATAATAGTTACTTATAACGTATATAATATATAACTGTTATATAATAATCCTTACTAAAGTGAGTTTGTTTGTTTGTTTGTTCCGCTTTCACGCCGTAACTACTGAACCGATTGCATTTAAATTTTGCAGACGTAAAGATAAAAGTCCGGATTAAATAATAGGGTATTTTTTTATCCCAAAAAAGATCCCAGATCCCGCGGGATGCGCATTAAAGGCTTCGCTCAAAAACTACTGCACAGATTTTCATGCGGTTTTCATCAATAGATACATTGATTCTTGAGCAAGGTTTTGCCGTATTTTTTATTTCGGAAAAAACGGATAGTCCCACGGGAAGCGCGATAAAACCTTCGCGCCATAAACCGACTTCCGCTCATATGTATAGCCGTGGGCAAAATCTATGACCTCTATAGACCCAATCCCGAAATCCACGCGGGCGAAGTCGCGGGCAGGAAGCTAGTAATAATATAAAATAGACGAAACAATTAAAACATCAAATATTAAAGTTAAATTATTAAATGTAATTATAAGTCGTAATTATAAGTAAGTTAAATATCAGAGTCACCGTAAGTCATCATAATAAAAATATCAGGTCCCTTGTTTAACAGTAAAATATCATAACACACCATATTATTTACACAGGCGTTAATACCCGATCCGTAGCTGGTCGAGTTGTCCAAGGGTGATCTGGAAAAATTGGGCTTCTAGTACCCAGATCGCCCTAAGTGAGGAACAGAATGGACATCGAGGTGGTTTTGTGAGTATACCGTGCTTCCCGCCAGGTGAATCCCTTACTAAGGATAAGATGGCGATCGCTCTTTTCACAATTCCCTTTGAAGTGCTTATACCAGGTTACAATCTATCGCAGTGGCAGTAAGTCCATACACAACTTAATCATAAAGTACAACAATTTACATAAAATTAATGAATATTATAACAAGCTTTTATTTAGTTTCACCTGTCCCGTTGTCTGTCGTTCTGTAATCAAATCTTGCAACTTAAATTTGATCCACTTCCCGGTTTCCGATTGAGCTGAAATTTGGTATACACGATTAGTTCAGATGACAATGCATGATTAACTGTGTGACGTCATTCTAAATCCAACATGGCGGCGTATCCAATATGACGGACCAATTATTTTTAATGCACTCCTACAATATGGGTATCAAATAAAAGGGCTTGCCAAGAATAACTAGAAAAATAATGTGACGTCATTCTAAATCCAACATGGCGGCGTATCCAATATGGCGGACCAATTATTTTTAATGCACTCCTACAATATGGGTATCAAATAAAAGGGCTTGCCAAGAATAACTAGAAAAAAATAATGTTACGTCACTCTTAATCCAATACGGCGGAACACCAAAAATGGCGGATAATTTTCTTTTATTCGTTCCTACAATATGGGTATCAAATGAAAGGGCTTGTTCTCAGCAAGCCTGTAGAGACATTGTGATAGCTTGAGGAAAATGTTGTGTTGTATTAAATGTAACACGCTTTTATTTATAAATGGGGACTATGATAAAGAGGGGGGACGAGATTGAATAATTATGTATGGTGAAAAGTTTTAGTGTTAATAATTTATTTTTAACTTTTTAGTTCATTTTATTTTTAACTTTTTAGTTCATTTTATAAACAAATAATAAAAGCTTGTTTATAAAAATGTTTGTTTTTTATTTGATAGACTCAGTACATCAACTGATTCGGTCTACGAGGACTTTTAACCGCCCGAATATTAGGAAAGCACATCCCACAATTCTTCAAGTAATAACTGTCAGCTCGCTAACTGTATACTATAAAAATGACATAAAACAGATTTCCTGTTAATGAGTTTCTTTGGGCCACGTACAGGCCGCTGCCTAATTCACCCGAGATACAATTCATTAAGCCGTTGGTCCCGCTCCCATACGTTCCCACATCGTGTAAGAATAATAATAAATAACATATTATCTACTACATCACTTAAGGCCTCGAACGTACCAATCAATACAAATGTCAAATTCCTTCGACTCCCCTGTTATTAGGGAGATAGTACTAATCGTCGAACATTAAACATATTAATAAACTATCGTCAGCTACGGATTTAACGAATAACAACCTTATTGGCTTGATTTAAGTGCCTAATGTTTGGTTTCAAGGTACGTATTGGAATTTAAATCACAAATTTACTTTTAGTAATTGTGAAATGTTAATGGTAATTAAAATTAAACTGAAGCTTGGTTAAATTGTTAAGGCGGTAAGCTCTCTGAGGTGGTTCGAATTGGATATATAAAATTTGGGTGTTAAATGTCTTTAATTATTTTATTTTATCAGACGTTTTTATATTGTAACTATAAAAATAATTTTGTGGTATTTTCCTCCTAGCCATAATCATATTGAATGCTGGACTGACCTCTTACTAAAAAGAGTTTATTGACGCTTTTCTGTTCCTATTATTAGCATTGACGACTCAGAACTCTTAGTTCTCAATAAACAGAAATTACTTTGGATCGCGGGTTTAATTTCCGTACGAGACAGGTATTTTGTATGAACTACTAATATTTGTAACCCACGACACAGGATAAAAGCCTAGTGTTAGTAGACGTGTTGGAAAAAAAATGTTTATTCAACATAATTCTTCAGAGGCAAAAAAAAACCTCTACATCTGTATAAAAATTTTAGAGCCTCGAGAAGAACATGCAACAAACTCTGAATGTATATTTATAGTTCTAAATTTCAATTATATAGTCATTCCTTGGATTATCCTCTTTCTTGCATTATGAGATTGTGACGTCATTACAACTAATTTACCCATCTACCCATAAATCAAATTAAATCTTCCAGCATGAATATGACGAAATGATTATCCAAAAAGAACATATCAAATAATAATAAAAGTAGCTATAAAGTCATCTGTACACTTTTAATAAGAATGAATATAAAACTGGCTATTTCCAGATTTTTTTCCTAAGGAGTCCTGGTAATACGAATTGCACGCCTTCGTAGTTTATCTATTCTCATCTGCAACACGTTAGAAATAATTATTTTGAATCGAACAAATTTGTTCGGGTAGCCATTACGACATCTAAGCAATGAACTTGATCAACACATTAAATTTACAGATACCACAAGACTGATGCCAGATCTGTCTATGCTTGCACCACAGTGCAATTTACCATTTCAATAAATTTAATAATAATAACAAATATTTCTTACACTCACACCAATTAGCCTTTTTTTTCCCCCTGAGGAAAATGCATTAAATTGCATACCCCGGCTGTGGCGAGCCGGCGGTTATGTGGGGCTCTCCTCCCCAGAAGGGGGAGGGCCTACCCACTAAAAACCTCAGGGATGGCCTTCCTCAGGCATGTAGGGAGCCCCCGGGAACAACACCAATTAGCCTAGCCCAAAGCTCTGTAAGGCTTGTGTTGTGAGATCTAGGGTAACGCATAGACATACATATATTATACATATATAAATATTTTGATAGCAATATATATTAAAAATCATGACTAAGGTACAAATGCTCGCATTAATGAAAAATACACATATGCCCTGCACCGGGATTCGAACCCGAGGCCACAGATATGGGACAACCTTTAAGCCGGTATACAAACCACTCGACCACGTAGATTGCCTATTATGAATATATCTATATACATATATCGTCTATATATAAAACAATTATGATTAAGAACCTAATACGAGTATAGTGAACATAAGTGCTGAGTTTGAAATCACTACATAGTATAAAACAAAGTCGCTATCCGCAGTCTGTCTGTCCATATGTATGCTTAGATCTTTAAAACTACGCAACGGATTTTGATGCGGTTTTTAATAGATATAGTGATTCTTAAGGAAGGTTTATATATATAATACATGCATAATATAGTAGAGAAACACTGATAAATTTAGAGGTTTCTAATGTGTAAATAATTATCTCCTACTTTTTGTGTGCCCAGTAGAGTCCATATTTGACCAAAGTAATTTGTAAAACCTAAAAACACCATAGTCAAAAGCAAAATAAATGAAAGGAAATCGTTTTGTAAATCGAACCTAATAGGCTCGAGCTGTTAGATCTTAGTAAAGCACGCTGGGCCAGTGCGGGTTGGTTGACTAAGTACACCTTTGAATCGCTTCGCAGATGTACGCAGGTTTCCTCACGATGTTTTCCTTCACCGTAGGAGCGTCGGATAAATGTACATATGAAATTCGGAACGAAAAACACATTGGTACACGGTGGGGATTAGATCGCGGGCCTCCCGATTCTATGCGGCGCACAAACCAGTGCCGAGACCACAGCGCCACCGACGCTCCAAATTTTCTTAATCTTATCGTTTTTCTGTTTCATTTTTAAAGCAGTCAGCAAGTTTTACTAGTTAAATCAGGTCATAATTTTTCATGTCCCAACCAGATACAGCTTAAAATCCATTTAGGATCAGCTGTCACTTTTGACAGATCGTCACAGATAACAACACGAATGGTTAGTCCAGCGACCATTACAGATTAATCACAGCTTAAGTGAGTAATCGGACAAGCGATTAAGTTAACTGGAATAGGCGCGTCTGGGCCGCTCGATAATTGTTTAATTTGAATGCGAGAAACACCGCCCAAACGAGTCGCGATTGTTTCTTGATTAATTGTAAGCGTCGGTTGGCTTCATTATAATTGTTGTTGGTTTTTCGGATATCGGTATATTTTATGTAGACTTTCTTGAGCTATGATTAACCTCAAATTAATTGTTTTTCACTAATCTCACTCTTATGTTATAAAATAATTTGTTTCCTCTATCCATTCTTATTGGTCTTTCGTCATAGTTTTCAATGGTGATCGGTTTTACCAGCATCACCACAGTTCATATACGTCCCCAGTTAGGGGTACGAGGCTACTCTAGCTAAGATGGGGTCACCAAGGCATCGTTGACTTTAAATACACTACTTGTGTTCGTTCATCGTTCGAACGCAGTCCAAGAGCTAAAACTTTTTCGCCTGTGGTCGACCATATTTACCCTTGCTATAATCTTATTCAACATTACAGGATTTTTTTTGACATAAAATTCTCTACACCAGTTCGGATATTGTGAGTGAGAACCTTTCAGAGAAGAACAGGCAAGAAACTCTGAGTAACAAGTTTGTTATCTTTTATTTTCAAAATCATTAAACAATAAAATTACATATCGAAACAATAAACGTATCGAATATATGTATCCAGTAAAAACCATTATTTATTTAATACTGAATCATTAAATTACATATGATAAAAATGAAATTTTATACATTTTTCATTCAGAGTATTTTTACAAGTGCTTTAAAAGGCAAAGCAGTAACACTTTTTGGAAATTTGTTGTGGAAAGTTATATATGTTCTTATGTTTTTTAACGCCTGAACGTTGGAATGACAAGTTTATTTATATTTCTAGTGTTTAAATAGTGAATTTGAAAAATTATATTAAATGTATTATAGTTAAAGTTTTATAAATATATTGACCGGCTAATGTCAATATATTTATTCCCTTAAATATATCAAGTGGTAAAATATAAAACCAGGAATCACTTCTAGTCCTCTCTAGGAGCAGCTACAAAAAATTGTACAAGTTCAAACCACTGTACTTGTTTAATCGAGATCAGTGATTGATTTCTAAAGAAGTTTTGCTAAAGTTTCACAAGTATTGTAATTTTACAATCTTATCGATACTCGATTTACTTAGTACCTGGTAGTTCTTCGTCACTCATCGTCATACTTTAGTACCTGGTAATTCTTCTGCGCAGGACACTCATCGTCATACTTTAGTACCTGGTAGTTCTTCTGCGCAGGACACTCATCGTCATACTTTAGTACCTGGTAATTTTTCTGCGCAGCACACTCATCGTCATACTTTAGTACCTGGTAATTCTTCTGCGCAGGACACTCATCGTCATACTTTAGTACCTGGTAGTTCTTCTGCGCAGGACACTCATCGTCATACTTTAGCACCTGGTAATTCTTCTGCGCAGGACACTCATCGTCATACTTTAGTACCTGGTAGTTCTTCTGCGCAAGACACTCATCGTCATACTTTAGACAAATTACAAAATATCTTTACAAATTGTAGCCTAACTGTTATTTCGATACTTATAATCTATATTACTGTAAGGTTTCACTAAAATCCATTCAGTATTTTTACGTGAAGCTAATGCCGCTAAAAGATCGACGTACGTTGTTGCAGATGTTATTCTTGCATGACGTCTGTAATAATAAAGTGGATTGCTTGGAGTTAACATCTCAATGTCTCCGGTTGAAAGCACCTGTCACACGCACTAGACATACAAAATTATTCCATGTTCCCTAAGTCATACCAACTACGCCCAGAACTCTGTCATGCCCCGCATACTCAACACATACAATGGAAATTTCTCCTCACACGACATTTTTCATAATTCAAAGGGCAGTTTCAAACGTCTTATTGTCACATCTCTAACTGACGATAACACTTAGCAAGCACATTCTCTTGCATGCATTGCTCGCGTGCACACAAATACACTACACACACATACACATAAATGCGTACCCTAACTTCCTCATTTCTTTTTTGATTTTGAATTCTTTTTGTTTGAATATGTCTTTTTGTTTTGTTTTTAATGTAAATTTAACTGTTAATCTAGACCTACCTCACGACATAACAGTCACACGTACAAAGTGAGAATCTGTAACTGGCTTTAAGTCTGTTGTAAGTGGTAATTATAATCCTAACGAGCTGTAGATTCTATGATTAAATAAATAAAAAAAAAAAATAGTAACAAATATTACAAATAAAAAATGACGATATATACAACTATTACTTTTACTGTAACTCATGTACTTACAATAATGATATTAGCTTAAACTCAGACAGTTGGACATAGATTCTTCAACTAGTGTTAACACGCTCGTTGCTAAAATAAGAATGGGCTCCGAATTTGTTTTTGGCCTGAGCAAACCTCGGTAACCCGCCATTTTGTCATAATTCTAGTTAAACCAATAGCGGCCAAAGGCGGGAAAAGGTGTTGCCAGTCTTAAATTTACGAAATCTCCTTTAGTAGACACAATAGTTTGTGTTATTACAATATAAAATATTCAAAAACATGACACAAATATCCATTCATACTTACAATATTAGTAGGGACTATCTTGATGAGCTTGTCGTCGAATCACCGCGCCGTCTCTGTGAGGTGATGACTATTAATGGACTCATCTGAATATTCAAAGCGCAGTGGGTCATTTCACGCGGCGGGTATACTGGTCGTGATTATAATAGATTCACGGTTGATTTACAGCTTTCTTAAGCTTATCTGTTAATCCCATTAAGTGATTTTCCGTGGTTTTATGTTCTCATATCACCCATTAACCTTTGCTCTTTTGCTTCCACTGCCATTAATTTTCTCTGTTCCACTCTATTTCCAATATTATTTAATGTCAATACATCGATTTTTTGTCAGATAATCAATTCTCCACCATTACTCGTATACTTAAACTTTTTAATTAAATACATATATTTTCCGTGCTATCAAAGTCGCCTGAAAGTAATCTATACCTAACGGATTAAAATACACGTGCAACCACTCCCTTTTCTCCCCCCATCATACTAAAAGAATTTACATTAACATCTCTGAAAAGTGCTCGGGACATCATATTTAACGATATTTGGGTGTTTGTTTACATCTCACTTAAACTTTTAGGGAGAAGTGGTATGAAGTCCTAACTTTTTTGAGGGACCTATGCTGAAGCCGCAGATGGCTACGTGCAGCCTTACCATGAATGTGTTTGTGGAAGGCACACGAATGGAAGGTTCTGCGCCTTGCTTGCTAGCAGCCCCAGTGCCATTCCGTCGTTAGGGTCGGGTCAAAAGGAGTCGACGTACGTTGAGCGCGCTGTCTTTTTTGACGTGTAGTGGAGGGTGAGGATCTACCCGGTACGTAACGGTACCGGGCATATGTTTGGCGGAAATGTGTGGCCGGGGTCGTCGCGCTCGCCGACGATCGCGGTGCAGGGGAGAGATGCGTGTGTGGTGTGAGGAGCGACGCGGTTGGTGGCCGGCGGGAGGGATTCGTTAGCGAGGGTGATACATTAAAAAGTTTCTCAGACGGCGAGATCTAGCCGAGACGCTTCTTTGGGAGTGACGAAGTTTTTAAGTCACGTCCTAAGCGCTACTTTAATTAATAAATGATTTTATTATGCAACTAGCGGACCCGACAGACTTCGTCCTGTCAAAAAGATTTGTACAGTGGCAGTTTTTTGTTCCTAATTATTTTATAGATAATGTCGCATAGCCAACCAAATCGCAAAAAAGTCTAAATGACATTTTGTGGCTAGGTATTGAATTTTGGAACGTGACATTAAATCCTCCAACGATGTATTCTGTGCTCCAACGCACGCACGCACACTGTTTTGATAGATATGATTGAATTTCAACTATATGTAGCGTTAATAAAGCGCAAATTGACTCTTTGATGTTAGGAACACACCTTCATTGCTTAGACAACAGTGAGTGCTTGCAATATGAACTTTATACAATAACAATAAAGCTCAATTCGACTGTACGTTTTAGTTAGAAAACGTTTGCATGGGAAAATAAAAGGGCTGTTTTTAGGGTATTTCCGATAATTATTCGAATTTTCCTCATTGTAAAAACCCTCCTTGAACTTCAACGAACATTAGCAAAAAAGAATTGGCCAAATTGGTCCAGGCGTTGTTGAGTTATGAGCTTACCAACACATTTTGCGATTCATTTTTATATATAAGAAGATTACTAATTCCATTATAAATATAAACAGTTTCATTATTTCAGCGGAAAGATGTATATCTTTAATTACTCGCTGGTGCACTTGTGTGGATAGTGTACAATATTGTGGTTCTCGGCATATGTCTTCCGAAAAACCTTTGCGCCCCAATGGCTGTCAGTCCCGCAAGTAATGTTCTTCAGCGGATTTTGAAATTTCCGATTCCAACGCGCACAGCAATTCCATTCAAAGGGCAGCTATCTTGTCGAGAAAACAATCCCTTTGACTAATGCACTCACTTTGATAAAGGCAGTTATAACTATTCAGGTTGCAATTCCATGGCATCGTTGGCAACAAGCACTAATGAAAAACGTTCGCTTGTAGGTACTGCGGTTGATGAGCCAAGAATATACCGCGTAACCAGTCGAGTTGAATCCATCGATTGACCTCTTTCTGGAAATTGGATACCTAGTTAATATATAATAATCTTTACTTATAAATGGTTCAAGTTAACATATTCGTCAAAAATTCCAATTTAGAGAACCTCCAACCTTCGAAAGAGCAGGACTATTATCTCGGGCCTTAAATTAAAACTCTTAAATCTTGATAAGATCACACATTAGTTCATAAAAAATCACTAATTAGTGTGCCGTCCATCATAAATATCTCGTTACACGCTCGCTGCTATAAAATTAATATACGAACATAAAATTAATGTGCCGAATTTACATTTTTAATTATACAAACAGACACAATTTATTTAGTCACTAATCGAAGGTTTTATTATGTTAAAATAATTCGCGCATCACCGAGCATTAAGATTAAGTTTGGAATGTTTAGTTAAAAATATTTCAAACTTAACTAATTTACTGTTGAATTTGTAAATAAAGTTAGTAGAATACGGTAATAAATAATAGTTCCCACAGCTGCTTGCGACGTGATTTGAATTGTAATCTATACTAATATTATTAAAGATTTATATGTTTTGCATGTTTATAAAAGTTTGTGTGGGGATAGATTCTGACCCGGGAAAGCACATTATTCAGCCGGGAAATGCCTTCTGCTGGACGTGGGTCAAGGATCTTCACACCGACTAGTCTCCTGCTTTGCTAACATCTATTACTAAAGAAGGCCGATGAACTAGCCAGGGCTGGGGCTCAAGGAATACAGTTCGGCCCAGAGCCTATCTGTGGTATCTCAAAGAACCAGGCCATGCAATACCTAAAAACTCGCCTTCTTAACGAGGCGAAAGCAGACTGGCACAGTACGTCCGGGATGACAGACTCAAAAGCACTAATCGAACCATACTCTCGCAAACGGACTGACGAGCTATTAAAGCTTAACAGGAGTAACTTGAGCGTGATGGTTAGGGCTTTGACCGGTCACTGCAAGTTGAATAGACACCTTTACAACATGAAACTAAAGGACACTGACACATGCAGAGTCTGCGAACAAGAGCGTGAAACACCAATACACCTCTTGTGCTAGTGTGAACCGCTGATTCACAAAAGAAACAGACACCTGGGGAAACACATCCTTGACCCAGATGAAATAAAAACAATCCGAACTGGGAACATCTTTCTTGGTCAGTGCCCAGTTAAGGGAGCTACTGTAGGGCCTACATAGAACCTACATAGGAGGCTGGTCACAATAGATCTTAATAGGTCGCAGTGATGCATATCAGCCCCGACTTACACACGAAATAGAAATTACTAAATCGTCGGTCGTTTCCCTGCATATGCCTGCTAGTCAAGGATATTCCCGCAACAACAACCATTCGTCCTGCTAACAGTGTCCTATGCCCCTTGAGGTTTGCAATTCTTCGGGCTATATCGGTGACCCCAGGGTCACCGCAGAATAACCAGTTCTTCTGCGGATTTCATAATTTCTAATTCGATCACGCAAAGAAACTCCGAGCATAGCGCTCTTGGTGTGGATAATGTCCTAACTCAATTATTAGGGATTCAACCAGAACTGGTTTTAATTAAAAGTGGACTGTAAATTAGGCACTAGTTATATTGTAATATATACAAGTCACGCCCGACAATCTTTTAAAAAGAAGCTAAGGGACGTGGTATTGCTAACAAACGTCAGATATGTTCTGTTGTAATCGGATCGCTGCGCGTCCGAGGTGAAACCGGTTCGGTTCTAGCTGGTGCAGTTAGGATCTGCTTTGTCCCCGTGGATGTGTGAGTCTCCATTGCCATTTAGGTGACATGAAGTCCAGACCAGGCTAAGTTTCGGGTCTATGTCATAAAAAATAGAGAAAACATTGAGGATAATTTTTACTACAAGAAAATATCTATTTTCTTTGGTAAAAACTCAGTATAAGACGAATGAAACCGAGCGGGAAACTTTTATGATGCAGTTCTCATGCTAGATCTTCACTATAGGATGTTGTATCCTGAAATGTATAATATACTTACTAATATTATTCATGAGAATGTATCTCTGTCTGTTTGTCTTTTTAGTGTCGTAGACTCTTTGCCATGTTTTTCGGTTATGGGTAGACCCCTACTTACCTGATATTTAATACTTTTTGTTTTGTGGGGGGAAAATGCTCCTTATGCACCTTGCCACCGCGCTGGCTAGGCGCGGCCGTGTGTGGGGCTCTCCGGTAGAGGACCGGCCTTACCCACTAAAAACCCCCGGTGTCCTTCCAGCCCATATCAGGGCGCGTGGCGGGGTGCGCTTTCGCGATGCTACCGCCACACGCCCATAAAGTTTTATAATCATACTAGCTGGCCCAACAGACGTTGTCCTGTCAAATGTCTCAAATGTCAAATGTCTCAAATGTCACGTTGTCTCACGTTGTCTCAAATGTTTTTAAATAAATAATTTAGCTGAAAAACAATATCTATGACCGTATTGTGAATCTAAACCATCCTCAAGCCCCCTGGAATACACACAAAAAATTTCATCAAAATTGGTCCAGTCGTTTAGGAGGAGTTCAGTCACATACACACGCACACAAGAAATATATATATTAAGATATAATATGTTTTTTACATCGGTACTTTTATAAATAATATATATGACTTTATATTAGAAGATAGTATTATGTAAGTAAATAGGCAGTACCAGTGTATGTTTGGATACATTATTGTGGACCCCCATTTGCATTTCATGAACCCCCAAATTCTATTTTCGCTGACGTGACCCCTTGCAGGTGGTCATAGGCTCCTAGGGCTTGATATAGACCACTTTGGGAATCACTGGTCCAGAGCCTTAAATAGATCATAGGGCAGGATTATGTTTTGCTTGCCCAGATCTTTATGAAACAAACCAAACTAGATCTTTACGAAAATAATCAAAAACTCGATAATATTTGCCTCGTCTTTTATATATATGATGGCGCCACCATCGTATTTTGTAATCAATACGTGCAACGGACATGACGTAACCGCCCCCCTCCCCATCGGAACAGTATAAAAAGCCGCGTTTGCCAGTCGAGGAGGCTCACGATTTGCCTATATGGTTTTAGACCCTAGGCCAGGCTGAGTTTAGTCGGTAGGTCACGTGGCCGGACCGTTCCGGTCGCGTGGAGTCCGACATAACCTCCGTGACACTTGCCGTTGCGGGGGTATCCTGGGTACGTTTCGTGCTCCTTGTGAGGATTCTCAGCTTTCCTCTCCAGAGGAAAAAAAAAGTCGAGGAGGCATTAACCAGTCAACCGTCGCTCGGTGCACATTTTGCCCGAACGTCCGTATTTGCTACAATAATTAGTGAATTCAAAGTTATTTGAAAGTAGAAGTTTGATTATATTAACAACTAGCGGACCCGACAGACTTCGTCCTGTCAAAAAGATTTGTACAGTGGCAGTTTTTTGTTCCTAATTATTTTATAGATAATGTCGCATAGCCAACCAAACGCAAAAAAAGTCTAAATGACCTATTACATTTTGTGGCTATTCAATTTTGGAACGTGACATTAAATCCTCCAACGATGTATTCTGTGCTCCAACGCACGCACGCACACTGTTTTGATAGATATGATTGAATTTCAACTATATGTAGCGTTAATAAAGCGCAAATTGACTCTTTGATGTTAGGAACACACCTTCATTGCTTAGACAACAGTAAGTGCTTGCAATATGAACTTTATACAATAACAATAATGCTCAATTCGACTGTACGTTTTAGTTAGAAAACGTTTGCATGGGAAAATAAAAGGGCTGTTTTTAGGGTATTTCCGATAATTATTCGAATTTTCCTCATTGTAAAAACCCTCCTTGAACTTCAACGAACATGAACAAAAAAGAATTGGCCAAATTGGTCCAGGCGTTGTTGAGTTATGAGCTTACCAACACATTTTGCGATTCATTTTTATATATAAGAATAATTGGTATAAAAATTATTTGAGGTTTATTAAAAAAAGGACAATGTCGGCTCCTGATCCTATATTATACAATATGGCGCTTGTAAAATTGTCAAATAAACTGCAACAATGACAGTTCACATAGTTAACTTGTGTTAAGATTAATAACTTTATAACTTGTACAATTCTCAGTACTAATTGCCAGTTACAGTGCTACATCAACTTCAGAACTGCCAGGAGGCAAATCCGTAAGATACGCGATACTCAACCATTTGACTACGATACGGAGACAAAATTCTTTTCAAGTAATGTAAAGATGCAGTGTCTTAAAAACAGACCCCGTATTATTAAAATCGATCGAATAACGCTACACATCTCCCTCTACCTTTACTGTGTGCTTGTAAGTTAGAAAAGGACAGCGACAACGATATGTCGAAGTTTTGTGTTTAGAATACTGGCCTTGATAAGAATATTAGACGGCGTCACTCAAGGTGGCGTCAATGTGGTACATGAATTTAATTTATCATATTAATAGCTATTACTGACTAAATGTGTGTCGGTTGATACGAATGGTCTGCTCCATAATTGCCGGTCGTGTTTATGGCTCTAATGCCATTAACAAGTCGTAACGAATAATATTTACGAGCGCCACCGCCGCCAATGATAGATAACACGGAGTCCAAACTGGCCGGAAAAATTGGAGTGTTAAAAATATTTCGAGGCTTTTAGTTGATAAAGGTGTCTGCCGAGAGCTCGGGGCGTGAGAGTAATACTAATATACTGTTACTAAAACCGAAGTAGTACCTTGGGTTTCAGTACTTTACACGTGAAGATTTTTCAAGTATTTAATTTGTTATATTTGTCGTGTGTTAAAGTTGTTTTTATCTATTTACTACTGATTCGATTTTTATCAATATTAGGTTTGTTATTAAGGAAATATTTGACATCGTATTATTGAGTCATTACAATTAAATTAAAGTATTGTTATTAATTAAGTAATCCTTGACAGAATAACAACCTTCTTTCATTTAAAAAATTTTGACAATTGATTTAAATCCGTGAGGAGGTTTGAATTTCCACATAAAAGAGCCTTTAGCTTTTGCAGCTTTTACGTTGGAACGGCAAGCTTATTTTTATTTCTAGTATAGTAGTAGAATTTATGCATTTGAAAAATATATAATTTTAATGAATGTATCGATCTGCTTATTTCTTTAAATCATACTAAAATCAAGAAATATCACAATTTGGAAGTAAATGGTTAAAAGTTCTCGTTTGTATGGAATCCTGTAATTATTAATTTCAAGACTTATGACCAATATTACCCCTGATATTGTGAGGGAAACGTACAGCGCCTCTAGCGGAACGTTTCTCTAGAAACTTTCTGCCTCGCACAGCTAAACTGTGGAATGAATTGTCGCCTGCAGTGTTTCCGAGGCGTTACGATATCCAAACCTTCAAGAAAAGAGCGTACTCCCATTTAAAAGGCCGGCAACGCGCTTGTGACTCCTCTGGTGTTGCGGGCGTTTATGGGCGACGGTAATTGCTTACCATCGGGTGATCCGTCTGCTCGTTTGCCCCCTATCACATAAAAAAAAAAAAAAAAAAACGTAATTAACCTACCGAAACGTAGAGATAACAAAAACAAATTATTTTCTCGATCGTAACAATAATACGAATGTAATTATGAATTCGAGTCGTGTGAAATTTAAAAGGTGGTTTTCTATTGTTTTTGGACGCACTCACCAAACGGAACATTTGCACAAAATGCACAAATTGATTAATCCAATATCGAAATATAATCACGCTGAATTAATTTGTTGCTACAAAATTTTTATAATTAATAATAATTACGTTTGAATGTAGGTCAAGAGCTTCATAATCGGAAATAAATGTATTTTTTTTTTCTGTTTATTGCTTACACTAGCTTTTGCCCGCGACTTCGTTCGCGTGGACTTCAGGTTCGTCCCGTCTAGTCTAGTAATAAGTAAGAAATACGGTAACTAAGCACTGCAGAGCCCTAATCATAGGCCTATAGGTAGCTACTGCAGTATGCTCCTATAACAAGCCATTATTTCTCGTACAAAGTAAATGATAAAAAATGGTTATTGTGGGTTATTCCTAAGAGATAAACATATACCATCACGGACTTTTTTGTAGACCTTTGTAAGTTGTACAATACTGTAGTAAATTGTTTTGATCTATCTTGTAGGATTCAGTTAGCGTTTGCAATGTAAGCGCAAAAAATGTGTTTTTTTACGACCTCACATTAGAAACCTCAAAAATTGTAGCCTATGTGTTATTCTGATGTATAAGCTATATTGTGGTAAAGTTTCATTCAAATCCATTCAGTAGTTTTTACGTGAAAGAGTAACAAACATCCATACTTACAAACTTTCGCCTTTATAATAGTAGTAGGATGTTAATTATCGGGTCGAGTCAATATATTTTTTCTTTTTTTTTTTTCCTTATTCGTACGTACGGACAAGGTTTTTGTTTTTTTTTTATTTAAGCTTTTTTGTGTTTTGTTTGTTGACGTCAATAAGTGCCTGTAAAGGTCTATGTTGAATAAATATTATTTTGATTTTTTGATTTTGATTTAAATAAGAAATAGTGAAGTAAATTATTTTAAAGTTTACTTCATATTTATATTTTGTCCTTATTTTGTTTCAGGTAAGAATTTCGAATCTTTAATTTCCGTGATTTTTGGTAAGTAGCTAGTTTTCTTTTTGATAAAATTAAGAAAAAAATTCATACTTTTCTTTACTAAAATATGAAATAGATGTTTACTAATAGTTTTATTATATAATTGATATATGTATATGTTTTATTTCAAATAGGTAAAAAACAGATAAAAGTTGCATGTTAAACTAAATGACAAATTTTATTTCAGAATGTGATTAATCTTTGAAGCTATTTATTAATTAAATCTATTTATTTAATATTAAACTTTCAATACAAGATAGAACGTTGATATTTTAATAAATGATAGATTGTGTAATAGTTCAATTAGGAATAGGGATGGCAATCCGGATAAACGGATTCGGTAATCCGGCGGATCCGGCATCATTTAATGGTTACCGGATCCGGTACCAATATACCGGATCCGAAGACCGGATCCGGTGCTAGCAGTTAGTAATCATGATGGTATCTGTCGTAATCATAAATACCTATAAGACTTGTTTGTTAGCATTCTTAAATACTTTAATAATAATGATTTTGATCTCATTTCAGTTAATTACGTAATGTTAATTGTATCTATTAGATATTATAGTTACTTGATAATTAATATTGTTACGTATAAATTGATCTATCTGTGAAAGTGAAATCTAGAAAGACTGAGCTACTCGTTACGTCGTAAAATTATTACTAGTTACCTACACTACTAAATCTTAATTGTTTTCTTGTTGTATATTTGTCTTAACATTGGTTAGGAAATAAAGTCGATTTTATATATTTGTGATTTATTTTTTATAAACTACCTACATATAAGTGCAGTGACACTTGATTAACTCATTTATTTTGTACTAAAAAGCGAAAATCATCCTGATTTAATCAATCCGGCCGGACTGAAAATGACGCCGGATTGCAATCACTAATTGGGAAATCATTAATTAATCAATTATATATATATATATATATATATAATATATATATATATATATATATATATATATATATATATATATATATATATATATATATATATATATATATATATATATATAAATATATATATTATGTATATTTGTTACACTTACACCAATTAGCCTAGCCCAAACTAAGCTCTATAAGGCTTGTGCCTTTGATTATATAATCAAAGGCTTGTGCTATGGGATCTAGGGTAACGGATAGACATACATATATTATACGTATATAAATATTTTTTATACAAATATATATCAACAACCATGACTAAGGTACAAATGCTAGCATTCCTCACACAAACATCTGCCCCCACCGGGATTCGAACCCGGGACCTCAGAGATGGCGACACCTTAAAACCGGTGTACTATCCATTCGACTATGGAGGTCGTCAAAAAATTTATTTAATAAGCTAAATAAAAAGAATTATGAAGTAAATAAACAAATATGTTTACATTTCTGGACGTCAAATGAAAACAACATGAGACATAGAATTGCAGTCATTGTATTTAATTACACAATACTTTAAAAATGGCATGTTGTTAATATGAGTTAAAGAAACATTATATACGTAAGTCTTAACGTTGGCGTGGAGAGATCTTGCTGACGCTCGAGGACGCTCACATCAGATGTATTATGATATTATTTTTCAGTCATTTATTTTTGTTTCTAAACAGCTTTCGTTGTACAGGAAATTTTGGAACATCCTGAATGTATCGCTCAGTACAAGCAGTGAAGTCGAAGTTTCCTTTTCCGTTATCTGATTGTTTCCCGACGCTCTTGTGTAAGTTGACACGTGAGCAGGGTAGCCGCGGGGGGTGGCTAAAAGTGGGAAATTTCGTTACCAACTTTTACCTGATACTCTTGTCTGTATGTGCGATGTTATATATATAGGTTTGTTATCATAGTTTAATTTAATTTATTTTATTTTTATTATTAACTTATTTTATTATAATAGATTAAACGCCAAGCTATGTATGTTTAATTGTACCTATCATAAAGATAAAATACTTCTTCAAGAAGCACTTCAAGTTGTGTCGTATGACGATACAGAGAAACTATTACTAGTTACCAAATAATTTGTATTTTTATTTATATTTTTATCTCTACTTTGTTTAAATTTAGTTATTAATCAGATATACTATACATTTTGCATTTGATTTAAGTGACCATATTTTTATTTTGTAATTACTAGCCTGAGATACAGGTTAGTCCTAGTTCAGGTATGTTCACAGTTATATAATACGTGTATACATATAAGTTAAGCTAAATAAAATGTAATATTGACTATAGAAGTTATTAAATAAATATTATTATTATTATATTAATATAACATTTTTAGTATTGTAATAAATCTCTTGTGTTAAGATAAAAACGAATTCGTGTTAAGATAAATCGTGTTAAGTTAAATCGTGTTATGATAAAAACCTCATCTTCGAGCTATAGTAATTAATTGATTATCTATTATATAATATATATTTATGTATGTGTATGTATATATATGGCTATGTATATATGTATCTATTAGGTAGTTAGTTGTTATTTTAATTTGTGATGAGCTTATTGTAAGTTGTTATATGTATCTGCGCCACTTACACTTGGAACTACTAGCCATTCGGTTGACTGATAGAGAATGCCTTGTTGCATTAAGTCCGCCAATTGTACCCAGTTTTTGTTGTGCAATAAAGTTTAAATAAAATAAAATAATGAATGAACATAAAAGTTATTGCTTTTTGCTATTCCTCCATGTAACCTGTCATGAGAGTCTGAAAACTAATGCAGATCTTTATTTAAGTATATTTTGTTTATAATAATATTATTACTTTAATAATATTTTTTTCTATACATTTTATTTCAAAAAAGGACAGCAATTTAAAAAAACTGTATAACTTAATAGCAATAATTAAAACTTTTTGACAGGTCATGGTTAATTGTTAATTATTATTAAAAACACAGGATCAAAATTAATCTTTCCCATGAAGATATTCTAATGGAGATAGACATATCTATATATATAAAAATGAAACCCGTTTCGCGTTGTCACGGCATCACGTGTGAACGGCTGAACCGATTTCGATAATTCTTTTTTTTAAATGTTTGTGGAAGTCCAAGGATGGTTCTTACGGAAAAAAATATTAAGAAAATCTCTCAGAAATATTGAAAAGTATACATTTAATTTTGCATATTTTAAAAAACGCGCGTTACGAATGTCAATTTTTTTTTGTTTTATACGAATGTCAACGTCATTCACAGCCATAGACTATATTAAAAGAGCATTAGGTCAACTATACAAAATAAAGTAGTGCATCAAAGCTACGCTAAGGCGGTGCGAAGTTCGCCGGGTCAGCTAGTGATAAATAAACATTGATCTCAATTTTCACAATTACATTTCACAAATCATATTGGCCTGTGTCACTGTATCACGCGGAGTTTTATTTGCCACGTCGGCATAGCGCTGTGTTTAGGTCGCTGTCATATTACTCTCCCCGGGGGGCGGCCGGGGGCGGGCGGGCCCGCCTTTTGCGTGTCGCGGCCCTAGGCGATGCTGCTCAATCAAGAGCGGGAAGTTATTTATTTAGGACTATTAACAGAGTTTTGCTTCATGTTGTAAATCTGAAAGAAACTAACGTGTTAAGGTATGATTATTACACTTGCCCTGTTTTACTGCCCAATTTTCGGGGTCGTCGCAACATGTCCTTCTCTACCCTTCTCCTCTATCGCTTGCTATTTCGATACTCACTGGGGGGTGGATCGATCCCTAAGGTCGAAACTGATGCCAAAAATGCAATCAGTAATTTTTTTGTCTGTCCGTCTGTATAACCGTTATAGAAATTCCAATGTTCAGACTCCATAAAACTAGCTGTTCGTTCTTGGGGAAATGTATATCTATGTTTAACAAGCTTCCGCAAAGTGTCATTGATTTGCCTTTATATAAATTTAAAATCCATATCAAAAATACACTCATGAGTAAAGGTTATTATAAAGTAAGTGACTATCTAAATGATCACAGTATTTGGGAATAGGGACACTATTCATAGAGCCATGTTTGGTAACAACATTATTTATAATATTGTATTATTTTATATGTGTATGTAAACATACATACGACTGTAATCGTGTTAGGTGTGATTGTATCTTGTACTATATTGTATTTTTGTATTGTATTATTGTGATTGTTAACATTGAAAAGAGGAGATAAAAAATAGACCTTCAGAGTTTCTTGCCTGTTCTTCTCGAGAAGGCTCTCCCAATTTCCGAACAGGTGTCGAGTCAATATATTTTTTCTTTTTTTTTTCCTTATTCGTACGTACGGACAAGGTTTTTGTTTTTTTTTTATTACTTAAGCTTTTTTTTTGTTTTGTTTGTTGACGTCAATAAGTGCCTGTAAAGGTCTATGTTGAATAAATATTATTTTGATTTTGATTTTTTGAGAAACAAAAACTACTTGACGGATTTTAACGAAACTTGATACGATTTTTTTTCATACTCCTGAGCTGGTTATAGTATTCTTTTCATCACGCTACAATTAATAGGAGCAGAGAAATGAAGAGAAATGTTGGGAAAACGGGAGAAGTTACTCCATTTTTAAGCTTCTGTCGCGTGTGCAACCTTAATGGTTAAAGCTACACAGAAATCAT
>JAYEAL010000341.1:0-20250 GCA_036419045.1 Scirpophaga incertulas
ATAACAGAGATATGTAGGTATTTGTTTCTTATTTACATTTATTATATTAGTTTTATTTTATTAGTATTATTGTGTTTACATTTGTTATGTATACATGTGTCACACACAAACATTTTTGTTTCCTTTAAATTGCGGACAGGTTAGACCAGCTACGTTCGTGAGGAGACTGGTATACTTACTTTAATAGCATTTTGCCTTCGGGATTTGGGCTGGCGACTCTGAGCGAAGGGTCCGGCCCCTGACCAGCCTGTAACAATTTTATGTAAAAGTTTAGGATGCAGGGAAGAGAATATAGATGGATAGCAAGAATTCATTAACAACAAAAAGTATTGAGTGTCATAAATGCACAAGGAATCTCAACTCACATAAATAGTCATTATGAATGTGTAAATTGATAAGGAAAGTAACAATGAGTTTTCGCATTATTATGTTAGTTATTTAGTTTAACTGGGCTTTTATCTGTACTTAGCCTCAGGATTGCGCCATAGTAAGTCCTGTGCTGATAATTTCTTTCTGACTCCAACCATCTCAAGTCTTCCCAGAATATGAGAAGCCTCTTGGGGCTTCTGCGTACTTCCGGTAGTGATACTATGTAAACATAGTTTTAAGTAATTGCATAATGTGTTATTTCTTTGTTTTTCAATCAACGAAAAGCAGCATACTAACTTTGGAGGCCAGCAGCCGGAGAACTCGAGCATCAGAAGCTGCAGAAGACACACTGAACAGTGACAGGTCTGTGGTGACAGATTCGTGTGACGGCGACCGCGCCACGCCGCCGCCTCGCCACCCCTCGCCGCACATCTCCACTGGACAAAAGACAATTGTGATCAATTCATTACAATAAACATAGGGATACGCACGTTCACGCAAAATAGGCGCTTAGACGTCGAGTTGCGGAAACCAGCCCGTTTTACCTTAAACATAAGGATAGAATTCTACTATAGGCTAAACGGTACCAGAGGGAGATTTTAGGTTCTTACTTATTCCTATCACAAAACAGCAATGTTCAGATTAGTGTTTTGGTGTGAAGCATAAAATAGGCACTGAAATTACTGGGTAATGGAACTTTACATTTTATGTCACAAGTTGGCAACATACACCATGGTAATTGTGGAGGTACACTCAATGCTAACAGGTTTCATGAGACACCATATCATTTTTTTAAATGATGTAACGAGTGTAAACGATGAATCTGCTGACAATTGAATAAATAGCCATCCAGATGTAGTTGAAAAACTTGGTTTTATAATTTCTTAATTTACTAATTAATGTTTGAAATGTTATTGCAGAAAATCGTTCTCATAGAATGCTACCAATGTTTAAATTTTCTTCTTAAAACCACCCCAAAACGGAGATGTTGTTGCGGTAGATTGAAGTCAGTTGGTACATACATACATATATGTCACGCCTTGTTCCCAATGGGGTAGGCAGATACCACCTCTCTCCACTTGCTACGATCCTGGCATAGTTCTCTTGCTTCCTCCACTTTCATGAGCGTTTTCATGCATGCTCATCGGTTGAGAGTACTCTTGACCTGGCCTTTCTTTAGACATCTTCGATTTGATCGAGATATGTCCATCTAGGTCGACCTGCACTAATTCGTCCTATCATTCTTACCTTGTGTATCTTTTTCGTTAATATTCCATCATTCATTCTTTCAACATGGCCGAACCATCTAAGCATCCCTTTCTCTATCTTTTGTCACTACATCTTCAACTATGCCGCATCGCCCTTATCACACTGTTCCTGAATTTGTCCTTCAGATTCACTCCAATTATACTTCTCAAGCTTCTCATCTCCACAGCATTAATCCTACTTTCATGTTTCTTCTGCCACACCCAACATTCACTACCATACATCAATGTGGGGATCAACACCGCCTCCACGCACAGCCAGTCGTGCTCTTTATGATACGTTCTGGCTATTCATGAAGTTATTAAGTGCCCATTTACTTGATTCCTTATATACAAATTATTGTATGGTAGTTGCTAAACCTTATTTTGTGATAATGTTAGTGAAGTATGTGGGTAGACAGAATATAAGTACCAACATTCATTATGCTTTGCTCCTTAGCTCAATACAAGTAATCAGAAATTAAACAGTGTTTTATTGAATGTAATAGTGGCGACGAGGTGTAAATATTGACAAATGGAGTGCAAATCAGTGAAATTTTGTGAATTTAATACACAGTGTGATAATTGGGACAATTATATTGACCGCCTTAAATATTGTTTTGAAGCTAATGGTATTGAAAATGATGCAAGTAAACGAGCAAATTTCTACACTATATGTGGTGAACAAGTCTTCGAAACCCTTTTAGCTTTAATAACACCAAGAAAATCAAATGATGTAACTTTTACTGAGATTGTTAATATTTTGACTAAGCACTACAGCCCAAAACCAAATGAGATTTCAATGTCATATAAGTTCTACAAGCGGGATCAAAATGTAAATGAAACAGCTTCAGAATATATAACACAACTAAGAAAAATAAGTTCTGGCTGTAATTTTATGAATTTAGAAAGAATGCTTCGTGACAGACTTGTGTGTGGTATGAGTGATAAAAAATTGCAGTATGAATTACTAAAAAGAGATACATTAACTTACTTAGATGTAGTGGATTTGATGTTATCATCTGAGAGTGCTGGAAAAGATGCTCGTATGATTCAAAGGTTTGGAGCAACTTCGACAAATACAGATAGCGCAATGACAGTGCCAGCACTTACATATGAACCAATGGACGTGAATGCAGTTGAACAAACTAGTTCCAGGTTGAGGTTTTGTTATAGGTGCGGCGATCGTCACGGTGGCGAATGTCGTTTTATTAATGCTATTTGTCATTTTTGTAAAAAACGAGGGCATATTGAGAAAATTTGTTCTGTTAAGAAGAAAAGTCATATGAGTAAAGTTAATTATACTGAAAATAGCAGTGATATGCAACTCAATGGCATTTATAATGTCACCAGTTTTAATAAACGTGTGCCTCCATACCGAGTTCAAGTTGTGATAGAGGGTGTTCCAGTGATGATGGAAGTAGACTCAGGAGCAGCTTTTTCTATAGTAAATGAAGACACTTGGAAACAATTACTGTGCAGTAAAATGTTGCATACAGTACCAAATAGATTGTGCACATGGAACAATACACCAGTGGAGGTTATTGGACAATCTACAGTGAATGTTATGTATAAAGAAACTAAGTGTAATCTTAATGTGATTGTGGCACGAGGTTTGGGGCCTAATTTAATTGGCCGTGACTGGTTTAACGATTTGGGTATATCTGTAAACATTAATATGATATTGCACACAGATATGGTAGCTATAGATTTGGTTATAGAAAAACATTGTGAAGTTTTTAGAGATGGCCTAGGTACATACCGTGGGGATCCTGTAAATATCCAGTTAAAGTCAAATGTTACACCAAAATTTATAAAGGCACGACCTGTACCATATGCAATTAAAGAAAGGGTTGAAAAAGAAATAGACCGTTTAGTGGGGGAGGGAGTACTCCGTCCGGTAGCATTTTCGGAATGGGCTACTCCGGTAGTTCCTATTATAAAGCGTAATGGGGATATACGTCTCTGTGGCGATTATCGTAGTACTGTAAACCAAGCCACTGAGTCGGACACTTATCCAATGCCTACAGCTAGTGAAGTATTTGCAGTTGTTACAGGTGGTCGTTTTTTTACGACTCTTGACCTTGATAGAGCATATACCCAGGTAGTTGTTTCAAACAGTACAGCTAAGCTGTTAACGTTAAATACTTGTAAGGGTCTATACTCCGTACACAGGTTGGCTTTTGGTGTTAAAGCTTGTCCGGGTATATTCCAGCGACTAATGACTGCTCTCCTTGCTGGAGTACCAGGTGTAGCGGTGCTAATTGATGACGTAATTATTAGTGGTCGAACAATGACAGAAATGGTACAACGCCTGGATGTAGTGTTAGACCGTATTCAAAATGCTGGCTTGAGGTTAAATAAAAATAAATGTAAAATAGCTAAAGAACGAGTAGAATTCCTAGGTTTCGTTATAGATGCTCAAGGCATACATCCGGCAGCTAGTAAAGTAGAATGTATTTCAAATACTCCTCCACCTAAAAATATGCGTGAATTGCAAGCTTTTCTAGGGTTGTATAACTTTTATGAAAGGTTCATACCACAAAAAGCAACAATATTAGAACCCTTACACAGATTACTTGATAAGACTCAGGCATGGCAATGGACTAAAGTGGAACAAATTAGTTTTGATCAAGCGAAGCGTTTACTGTCATCAGATTTAACACTTATTCATTATGATTTGAATAAGCCATTAGTGCTCACTTGTGATAGTTCTGAATATGGCGTTGGTGCTGTGTTGTCGCACATTATGGAAGATGGAACAGAGCGCCCAATTGTTATGAGTTCTAGAACTCTGCATATTCATGAAAGACGTTATTCTCAGTTAGATAAGGAGGCCACAGCAATTATATTTGGAGTGATCAAATTTCATAATTATTTGATGGGGAGATCTTTTAACATTGTAACAGACCACAAGCCTTTAGTTGGTATCTTTGATCCAAAACGTCCAATGCCTACTGTTTTGTCACCTCGGTTGACAAGAATCGCATTAATATTAACCTCGCATGACTATAGCATTACATATAAGCCTGGAAAACAAATTGGTCATGCTGATGGATTGAGTCGTTGGCCACAACCGGTTCCAAATATTCCAGAGGAGCAGGTTTGTGATGTTTTATTGATGGCAGAAACTCCTGCAGATTTTCCTGTCGATGTTGATGTGGTTGCAAGAGAAACTAAAAAAGACCAAACATTATCTCGTGTTTATCATTACTTACTAAGTGGTTGGCCTGCTAAGATAACGGACAAAAAAGTACGCCCATATTTTTTGCATCGTACGGAGCTTTCGTTGCACGAAAATTGTATATTACTTGGTTGTCGGGTGGTCATACCTCAATCTTTACGTATGCTTATTTTGAACACTTTACATAAAATACACAGTGGTATTGTTCAAACCAAAGCTTTAGCCAGAAGCTACGTTTGGTGGCCACAGTTAAACGCTGATGTGGAAACATTAGTACAGGGTTGTAATGAATGTTTAGAAAATAGACACATGCCACCAAAATCTAATAGCGTCTGGATCACGCCGTCCAAGCCATGGTCTCGAATACATGTAGATTTTGCCGGACCTTTTCAAGGTAAGATGTTTTTGATAGTAGTAGACGCATATTCTCGATGGCCTGAAGTTTTTATAGTAAATAAAATGACGGCAGAGACGGTAATCCGGCATCTTAGAAATCTTTTTGCTACCCATGGGTTGTGTGAAATTTTAGTCTCAGATAATGGGACATCTTTAGTGGCTAAGGAAACTAAACAGTTCTTAGAAGCAAATAAAATAAAACATGTTACAACTGCACCGTATCATCCGGCTACTAATGCTTGGCGGAGAGAATGGTCCAAACTGTTAAAGACAAACTACGCAAAATGCAGGATATGCCCTGGGACATCAAACTTCCTAACATGTTATTAGGGTTACGTTCAACACCATGTGCTTCAACGAATAAAAGTCCAGCTGAGCTTTTGATGAATAGGCGATTACACACTCTTTTAGATGCTATCCATCCAGATAATCGCCAACTACAGAAGAGGAACAAAGAAATTCTACATAATGCAAAAAATATGACTAGAGTGTCAGAAGTGGGACGAAGTGTTATGTATCGAAATTATTCTGGTGGACCCCGTTGGTTGCCAGGTACTATAGTTGACCAATGTGGACCATCCAGTTATAAAATTTCAACAGATGAGGGGCATATTGTAAACCGTCACATAGATCAACTTATAAATAAAAAACAAAATAATATCAATTCTGATATACAAGATGTGGAGGATTCACATGATTTAGTTCAGGATACAGAAGAAAAAAAAGATGACAGTGCAAATAGGAATGACGATATAAGTGAAGAAATAATTGAAATTCCAGACTCGGACAAATGGGCTGAGATGTTAGGTATACCTAAGGATGCTGAAACAACTTACGCTGGGGGAAAAATAAAAAACAAATTAAATATACATTCGAAATTACCATATGATAGACCCAAACTTAATAAAATATTTATAGCATAATACGTATACATATAATTAAGTAATTAAGAAAGGAATTGTGTATTCTTAGAGATTTTTTTTTCTTTTTATATATCATTGTTAGTTTAATTATTTGTTTTCTTTGTAGTAGTATAATACATTCTTAGATCATAGAGACAAAAACATGGGGGAAAGGTATGTTATATACAAATTATTGTATGGTAGTTGCTAAACCTTATTTTGTGATAATGTTAGTGAAGTATGTGGGTAGACAGAATATAAGTACCAACATTCATTATGCTTTGCTCCTTAGCTCAATACAAGTAATCAGAAATTAAACAGTGTTTTATTGAATGTAATAATTCCCTTTCAAAACTCTTCCTCCAGTACCTTCACTCACTCGGCGAAATACAGCGCAAGCGCTATTTTACGCCGGTTTTCTGTGAGGCCCTGGTATCACTCCGGTCGAGCTGGCCCTATTCATGCTGAAGCATAGCTCTCCCACGGTAAAAGCTTTTGGCTTGGCAAAGCACAAGAATGCCAAACTGGTGGTCAAAGGCATGATAAAGAATGATGAGATTTAAGGGGGATTAGAGGTACTAAATTAAACATTTCCTCGACATAACTGAACGGTCATTATTGTAAAACTAAAAGTGTTGATGAGGTGTGATGTACATCTTTATTTTATTTTGTGATACCTATTCCCAAATCCCGATTGCTGGAAACAACCATATCAATAACTACAATAATGTCAGAGATACGATAGGATGCTTTTTGGTACAAAGGTACTCTGATTATAAGATCCTCATCATCCCTAAAATTCTCAATTTTAGATGCAATTCTTTCAAACACAGAACCCTAGTAGACATGGTAATAACTGGTATATCATGCATCACCCATTGTTATTCGCAGAGCAATGAATGTTTATTAAAACTTTGCAACAAGTACAATAAAGACACAAATAGTGAACTTAGTATTATGATCTACCCGATAAATTAAAAGTACACAAATATAATTTTATTATCAGTTTCCAATGACTTCCGGTGAGTCCCAGAAGGGGAAGATATTTGTATGATGAATGTGAACTTTTGTGCCTTTTAGTGGTTAATATATTTTTCTATCAAAAATATTTATGTGTATATATATATGTTTATCCATTACCCTAGACCCCATAACACTAGCCTTACAATGAATATTTTGGATTAGGTTTATCAGTGTGAGTCTAAGAAAATATTTGTTTATTTGAAATAATATTTATTTATGTGATATATATCACAAAGAAATCTATAAACAAATATTAATATTATACTATATGTACATCTCTTAGTTTTTGATATGCAGTATGAACATTAGGAAATCCAGATTTTTTAACTACAATGTAATATATATTTAAATGCAATAGTATTGATCAGTATTGAAATGGACATGACTACTTTATAGGACGATATTATAGCTACCGCATTACATGATCCTCCCACACAATTGTACTTGACCTTTTTAAACTAGGTCAATCTGAACTATTTATAAATTTATTTGGGAAGATTATCATCATAATTGAAATTATAATAGAATGTTTAACACTTTCCACTAAAACAGTCGCGGAGGCATCCCAAAAATATTTACCAATATGCCGGAAATTGGTATAAACAAAAATACATACCGCTTATGTTGGGATCCACGGTGATTTCTTTGGATTTCCAATGTTACAAAGTAGGATTAAGGTCGCAACCAATATTAAGATACGCTCAAAATGTAGAAACAATAATAAAAACAGTGCAAAATTGATCAAAATACTTCATGCGAATTTTTTCGGCGAAAAAGTATTATACGACTATGTTTTAGCTGTCACTTTGAAATCTGTCATTGTAAATAATGAATACGTTCAAAGTTTTCAAAATAAATAGCAAATAATGTATAAATGTATACATTATCAACAAATATTTTGTTCAGAGGCCATAGAACAGAATAAAAATGTGGAAATAATTTTGAACTCTTAATAAACAAAATTTTACAGATAAGATCGGCATATTTGATAAAAGGTATAAAGGCAGGTATTCTTACGGAATAACAATGATGTCAATCTATGTATAGTGATGTCGATCCAAAGTCTATGCTCACACAGATAAGCACCGTTGAAAATACGGATTAAGTTTACACGACGATAATAAGTTTATTTTTTGGGATGCCTACTGCCCTTGTATCTTTAGATACTTGGCAGCCACAATCACAACAATTGTTTGTTGTGCAATGGCTTTTACGACTGCCACCTGAGGTTCTTAAATCTACGTGGTATGTCAGTAATCTTAATAACATCATCATGTCTGATTTGACCACATAGAAAAACTTCTAGTTCTTTCCACAGCCATTTTAATAATTATAAGCTATTTTAAGTATCCATATTTCAGTGTTTTCATGTGTTATGTGTCACTGGGTGCAGTGGCAATACGTACAAATCAATTAAAAGCACTGTAATAAAAAGATATGATTTCGCAGTAAATTGTTAATTTCGTGAATGCAGCCTACCTTAAATATTTTAATGTGGCCGCATTATACTTAGGACCACAGATGCTTATGCAGCGATTACATTGCCCGGCCGACCAGGCCCGATTTAGGGTAGGGAGCTCAAAACGGCAAGTCTAATCGCACTAAGGCAGTAAGGGTCCTGACTAAGGGCGATCGTGGCTTCCCGACCGCCCTATGTCCTGACTAAGGGTGCGAATCGAGTAATGTGACCGCAGTAAGGGAGTAAGGGCCCTTACTAAGGGGGCTCAGTCGTCGCGCGGCGTGCAGTGTGAGCGGACGTTCTTGTCGTGTCAATAAATTACCTACGTGATGGCGACGAAGCAGGAGAAAGAATTATTAATAAATATTTTAGAAATATATAAGGAAATGCCATATTTATGGAATAAAAATGACCCTAATTATAAAAATAAAACTATGCGGTACGAAGGTTTTAGGGTTCTATTGGAAATGTACAAAAATTTCGACCCAGAAGCGACAATGAAAACAATAAAAAACGCATAGAAAATATGAGATCGACTTATTTAAAAGAAGTCAAGAAGGTAAGTACCTAAATAAATTATTTCAATGCCGGCGGGGCGGTGGCGTCGTCGTTTGCCGTGGCACAAAATAAAAGCCTTTGTAGGTAGGTAGGTACGTACAAAGGTTTTTCAATATGTTGTGCGACGACGACGACGCCGCCGTACGTACCTAGTATTGATACAAAGATACCTAATTATAGACTTAATTTTCTTTTGATTGCATGGATATATTTTTGTAGGTAGGTAGTCATGTATGTATTTATATTTATACCTATATGACTCATGCAGCTCATGCTCATTCATGATCAAATTGAATCTATATAATATCAGAAATGTGAAAGGATGTAGGTATTTTTGGTTTGTTTACGTTCACTTTGCAAAGGAGTAGTCCTAGGGCAGGGCAATATTGTCATCCATAGCTGCATTTGCGGCAGAAAGCAAGCCACTTTGCACAATGATACTAAATGTTGATTCTAATGATATTAATGATTAAAAAAAATTGCATGTAAGGATACCTACCTAGTTTGTTAACTGGAAATGGAAAGTTACATAGCCTACTTTTTATTATGGATCGAAGCCCCACTACTATTATGTACTATCTCTATCTACCTACCTACCTTTATGGTACCTAAAATGTACCGATTTTTTTAGGTCAATGCATCTAAACACACAGGAGCGGGATCGCAGGATATTTATGTACCATCATTATGGTACTTTGATAATTTATCATTCTTGGAGTCAACAACAGAATCTTGTCGGCCATTATTAGATACCATGGAAAAAGACCACAATGAAGTAAGTCAGAATTTACTTTCAAAATGTCATTTATTAATTATTCTTAATCTAAAATGAAATATTACATTATATGACTGATCATTGATGTAACTATTACAAGTCTAGATAGAAACAACATTTACCATTTTATCTTGAAAAGATACTCTGCCTTCCGCATTGAAATATTTCATAAATTTGTCTCGAACCTCATTTCCTTCTGTATTTCGCTGGTTGTCACTTAAGTGTTGTAATGGTGTCAGCCCATCTGTAATTGTTCTCCAGTCTCCTTTACGAAATGTGGCCTTCGTTGTATTTTCTCTATCCACAAATTTGTGTGTTATGTATTTTGGTGCAAACTTTTTTAAATAGTTGTGCAAAGCACAGCATGCCAAGATTATAGCATCAACATTTTCAAGTTTTTGATTAAGAGTCCTCCGTAGAACTCTGAAACGTGAGGCTAAAATGCCAAAGGCATTTTCCACAACCCGCCTCGCACGGGATAAGCGGTAGTTAAATATACGTTTTTCCTTGCTTATATTTTTCATCGGGAATGGCTTCATAAAATGTCTATTTAGTGAAAATGCACTATCACCAAGAAATACATACGGAACAATAGTATCTGTGCCTGGTAACGGGGATGGTTGTGGTAAACTGAGTGCATTTGTTACCATTTTTTTATAAAAGTTTGTAGAGTTTAATATCGCTCCATCGTGAACAGATCCATTAGTACCCGTTTGGACGTACAAAAATTCATAGTTAGCGTTAACTACTGCGAATAGTACCACGCTAAAAAAGCCTTTGTAATTGTAAAATAAAGAACCACTTTCTGGTGGTCTTTCAATAGCTACATGTTTTCCATCGCAAGCTCCGATGCAGTGGCTGAAATTCCACAATCTTTCAAAATCTGCTGCAGTTTCTTCCCATTCTGTTTCCGTTTCAGGCATCTGAAAAAGAATAAAAACGTACTTTTATTCTTTGCAGAATTCATCATCATCCGAGGAAGAAAGAAGTGAAATAAACAGTCAAGCAAGACCTTCTAGTGCAGTTCCAGTGCCCATAAAAAAAAGAAGACGATTTTAGAAAAACAAAATACTATCCTTAACACCGCCGAGAAACTATTGACGATGAAAGAAGAGGAGTGGGAAGTAATCGGCAAATCGATCGGACTGCAGTTACGCGACTTAAAAAGAAAAGAATTAACGATTGCACAAAAATTAATTGCAGATATTATATATTATGCAAAAATGGGAAGAATCACTGAAGATACTCATATAGTTTTAGGACAAACGTCTTTTCCGTCACCAATATCACCATCTCATTCCAATACTACTGATCATTCATCCTCTTCATTTTCATCATATTTTAAAATTAACCAATTAACTCAAGCGTCACATCAAAACCATGCACACTCAACTCATCCATCACCACAGTTCTATAAACTGTCGCCTCGAAACCGTATTCAGTCACCGCATTTTTCTCCTCAAAATCATCCAGGCCTGTCACCGCAATACCAAAATCCGTCGCCTTCTCAGTATAATGTTCAGTCACTATCACCTCCTCAATACCACGTCCAGTCACCTCAAGCTTCACCACAGCAACATATTCAAAATTCAGCGCAGTTTCTGGCTCAGGAGGACCTTCCTCAAATACACATTCCTGACAATGATCTCCCATCAGTATCAGAAGAAATAGAACTGCAGTCATCTCCGACCTCACAATCTTCACAGCCTACACAAAATGACTTAAATTCATCAAGAATAAATATCAAGGAATATTTGATTATTAAACCTAAAAAATAAATTGATTGTTAAATAAGAAAGAGTTTTATTTTCACTTACTTTTATATAGTTGTTAAGACATCTATAGATAGCCCAGCATGTTTCAGGAATAATTTGTGACAAAAGTGGTTCTGATATTAATGAGCTGTACTTTAAGTCGTGATAAGCATTTCCCGTTGCTAAAAATCTTAAAGTTACTACTAATCGTTGCTCGGCACTCACACTGTCTCTAAATAATGTGTCTTGTTTCTGAATATATGGAGTAACTAAATGTAAAAGATGATCAAATTGCGCAGAATCCATTCGCAAATAATTTCTGAAATCTTCTGGCTCTAGCACACTCAAAATGTTCATATTGCATAATTTATCTCTTAATAGTAGATACTGTTTAATCCAACACTTTCTTTTTTCCTTTTTTTACTATGCCCGCAGTAGCGGCAAGTACTATCCCTATTTTTTGATATTTTGAAAGCGCACGAACCATCTTTCCCGTGTAGCGATGGACTGCCGACTGAGTCAGGGAGACGGCGGCCGGGTAGTGTAAATGAAACGCCCTTAGTAAGGACCCTGCTCACCGGCCCGGCAGAACGGGCAGTATAATCGCAGCTTAAAGCTTTTTGATTCAGTAGATAAGCTAAGGTGTTTATATGATTTGTACTAAAACCAAAAAATATATATCAGCACAGCTTATTAAACACAAATATATGAGATTTAACATTAAAAGTTTTATTTTAAATTGATTTTCTTGATTTTATTACCTTCTTCTATCTGAGTCAAAGCAAGACAGAAAGATTTAGAAATGAAGACCTCATATCTTTAGCCCTTATAAAGTACTAGCGACCCGCCCCGGCTTCGCACGGGTTCAATGCTGATACTAAATACACTACAGAAAAACTGTGAACGTTGTATATCCCAACTAATATTATAAATGCGGAAAGTGTGTTTGTTTGTTTGTTTGTGTTTGTTTGTTTGTTACCTCTTCACGCTTAAACTACTGGACCGATTTCAAAAATTCTTTCACCTTTGAAAGCTACATTCTCCCCGAGTAACATAGGCTACTTTTTATCCCGGAAAAATCGACAGATCCCACGGGATGCGCAATAAAGGCTTCGCTCAAAAACTACTGCACAGATTTTTATGCGGTTTTCATCAATAGATAGAGTGATTCTTGAGGAGTTTGCGGCATTTTTTATCTCGGAAAAACGGATAGTCCCACGGGAAGCGCGATAAAATCTTCGCACCATAAACCGACTTCCGCGTATATGTAGCCGTGGGCAAAAGCTATGACCCTTAACCCTCTATACACCCAATCCCGAAATCCACGCGGGCGAAGCCGCGGGCAGAAAGCTAGTAATAAATAAAAGTTTTAAAATTGATTGAATTAAAAATTACTGACACAAAAAGTAAATGACAAAATGTTATTGTGGGATATCTAAAGTCTAATCATTAATTCACTGGAGTAAACTGACGTTTACGGTGTTACCACTTTATGATGAACAGAAAATAGTGTTGTGACTAGAATATTGAAATCAAACTCATTCATTCAATTTCATTCCGTCCTCAAATCACATTACTCATTTTATTTACATTTTATTTTCTAAGTTTAATTACATGATCACACAGCTTCTCCATCTTGTACCAGTAACCAGTAATAACCAGCAATAAATAAAAAAAAAAACTTGACGTAAAATTGTCGTGGTTATATCCATTACAACGATAAATAATTTACAGAATGATGTTTTGTCTAAAATGAAATACAATAACTACTATTACACAGTGGTTAAATCTGATTTTTCTTTTAAAAAGATTGCAATAATTAAAGTACTTCCGAATGTTCGAATAATTACCTACAGTTCAAAAATTGATTTACTGATTAACTGAACGCATAGTTCGGGAACGCTAGCAAGATGGTGAATTTTCATTTTTTGTATCTGATAGAATTCATGTACCTATATTATAATTAATTGAGTACTTTTTTTTAATAAACGTTGTTACTGACTTTGTGTGAGTGATCTGAATAACAACGAAGGGTGAAGTCCTTATCGATTTATTCAATTTATCCAATTATATTTGCAGGTCACCTCACTAGTACGATAAATATGGCAGCACAATTTTACAATGTGACATTAGCATCTGTCAGTTTACTCCAGTGAATTAATAATCAGACTATATAAGATATAGATATATACGATCGCGGAGCGCGGACCTTATTTTGATTAATCTCGTAGGGTTCAGCCTGCGTTTGCAATGTAAGCGGAAAAATGTATTTGTTGTAAAATGAGGTGTAAGTATTTATGCTATGTATACTACAGAAGAAATATGTTTGATGTTTTTGATTTGATTAGTTATAAACAGGGTATATTATTTTTTATTTGTTCTTGTTTAATTTTAATTTTGCATTCACTTGTACTTTCACGGCCTGGATAATAACATGAGTCGCGCATACTTTAATTAAAAAAAAGTATTCTAAGCAAAAAAACTCGAGGTTGGCGAAATCCTATGGGCACCGCCATCAACCCAAAAGAAGAAGAAGAATATTTGATTAGTCTTGTCAATCATATAAATTCAGAAGTTTCATTATTGTGTTTTATAATATTATAACTGTAAAATATTTTTATTACAAGTGTTTATATCAAACGCATTCTTTTAATGACGGTCAAGAACCTATCCTCACATTATTATTCTATTTTAACAGTACTTATTTATGAGGTCACATTAGAAACCTCAAAAATAACAGTATTTCTCCACTATTTAATGGACGTTATTATACATATAAACCTTCCTCTTCAATCACTCTCTATCTATTGAAATAACTGCACAAAATCCGTTGCGTAGTTTTAAAGACTTCAGCATACATAGGGATATAGGGACAGAGAAAGCGCATCCTGGCCGACATGTACGCGGCGACGTATGCGTCGCGGCGTGTCGGCCGGGAGGGCGATGGGGGGAGCGCTCTGGAACCCGCGCACGAAGTGCCTAAGCGGGAGTGGCACCGACGGATTGTGGCGGCCTGGCGTGCGCAGCTCCAATTACGGATCTGCGCGCGCCAGCGGGCCGTCGTGCCGTACTCCCGCACCTCGAAGCTTGGCTCCACGGGAAGGAGGAGGTCACCTACCGATTGACTCAGATACTCACCGGGCACGGCTGCTTCGGTGAGTATCTGTGTCGAATAGGACGGGAGGGATCGACACATTGTCACCACTGCGCATCCGACCTCGACTCGGCCCAGCACACGCTGGCGGAGTGCCCCGCGTGGGCCTCCGAGCGCCGAGTCTTGGTCGCAGAGATCGGGCCAGATCTGTCTCCGCCAGCATTGATTGCGGCAATGCTGGCGGACGAGGGAGGTTGGAGGGCTGTGGCCTCCTTCTGTGAAGCAGTGATGCTCCAGAAGGAGGCCGCCGAGCGGGGTCGGGAGATGGCCGATCCCGCTCGAAGAAGGCGGGCCCGGGCTCGGTAGCACAGCTGCGGCGCCGCCGCGGGTCGCCGGCGGGCGCGAGGAAGTCGCGACTGCTACGGCGACCCGGGATGGACCACGCCCCTTCCGTGGCGGGGGGCGTCGTCGGTGGAGGAGACCGGGGGGGTAGTGTAGCCTCCCCTGAGGAGGGCTCCCCTCTAGGCAGGGGAGCAGAGGCTGGGGGTTCCCGGAGGTGGCTTGCTGTTCCCGGGGCTCCCTACATGCCTGAGGAAGGCCATCCCTGAGGTTTTTAGTGGGTAGGCCTCCCCCTTCTGGGGAGGAGAGCCCCACATAACCGCCGGCTCGCCACAGCCGGGGTATGCAATTTAATGCATTTTCCTCAGGGAAACAAAAAAAAAAAAAAAAAAAAAGGGACAGAGAAAGCGACTTTGTTTATACTATGTTTAGTGAATAAACGGTAAGTCAATATTATTAGAATGAACTCAATAATATATTTTGTCACATTGTTTAAAATTATTAATTCCTTAATTGACTCTCCCCTATTTTATCATCAGTAAACATTAATATTAAGCCTAGGGCGCGTAACTGTTTTGCAAACGTTTCGTCACTGCAAGTGTTAAAAAAACTGAGTATACTTATAGCCACACGACTGAAGTGATGTATAAAATATATACATGTACTAGCTGGCCCAACAGACGTTGTCCTGTCAAATGTCTCAAATGTCAAATGTCTCAAATGTCACGTTGTCTCACGTTGTCTCAAATGTTTTTAAATAAATAATTTAGCTGAAAAACAATATCTATATGACCGTATTGTGAATCTAAACCATTCTCAAGCCCCCTGGAATACACACAAAAAATTTCATCAAAATTGGTCCAGTCGTTTAGGAGGAGTTCAGTCACATACACACGCACACAAGAAATATATATATTAAGATGTACATATACATAAATTTATTTTTTACAAATAATTTAATTTAATTTTATTTTACATGAAATTTCAATTTCAATTCATTGGTACATGAAAATTTTTGAAGAGATCTTTTATTTTTATTCATTATTTTATTACTTACACATATGGAACGTATTTGGCTATGAGAAGAACCGAGAAAGAAAATGTGCGCGCGTACTGCTTGCTCTTGCTTATATCTCCCACTCAACTCCTGTTCGCCTCGCCCGATCACACTTCTCGTAACGCTCTTACGTCACACGTTCGCCAGCTTATTCACCAAGTCAAGCGTGCGTAAAGAAGTTTCACTTCAATAATACTTCCTTATACAATCAAATTTTAAGGATGTGTCGTCAATATGATGATATCTCAAAACATATCACGAGACAATAGATATTTTTGTACAAATTCTCACAAAAATTAAAAAGAGCGCGCGAATGCATTATTGAATAGCGTTATAGCACACTTTTTTTTGTTCCGCTGAGGCAAATGCATTAAATTGCATACTCCGGCTGTGGCGAACCGGCGGTTATGTGGGGCTCTCCTCCCCAGAAGGGGGAGGCTTACCCACTAAAAACCTCAGGGATGGCCTTCCTCAGGCATGTAGGGAGCCCCGGGAATGCCAAGCGACTTCTGGGAACCCCAGCCTCTGCTCCCCTGCCAATATAAAACATACACATCCTCGTCCTAACTATATTGGGGCGTTGAGAGTCTCAGGTATCAACGTTGGCCCAGTGCGGATTGATTGATAGAAAGTTCCTCGTTGCGGCACGTTCACTTAGTCGGTTCTCATACGGAAAGAAAAGAGGTGACACGCGAATTATAAATACGTCATCGTACAAACAAATAGAAAAATTAATCACTTAAAATTAGGTTTATTTCAGTCTTTCCTCTGTGAACGCGGTCTACACACAAAATTAAATGTGAGTATGTGCTTACATACGTTAGCTTAATATGGATAAGATTTAAATGTTTGCTATTAAATACTATTATATATATAGATTTACGTTATTAGTTTACAATGAATGAATGAAATTTAAAAGCTAACATCGGCACACTCCATAAAATCGATAAATGACTCAGATATTCTTACGGGATGAAATGGATGGATGTATGTTAATCTACAAACTCCATGCTCGCACAGCTGCTGAGCCATATTACGTGGGTGTTACAGATTGAAGAACTTATGTTAGAAAATGTGTGCTGTTATCTTACCTACCTTAACGTATTGACTGAGCCGTGATATGTTGTTAAGCTGCAGATTCAGGTATATTCGATCTCAATATTAGAATAGGCTCAGTGTACCTACTACGAGATTACATTCGTTTGCAAAGGATATTGACAGCGTACATTTTTGTATGAAAACAAATTGAGATAAAATTAACGACTCAGCCGCCGACAAAATCTTAAAATAGAAATCACGTTATTGGCTAACTATCATGACAGTGAATGGTGCTAATTCTATTAACGCAAACTAAACTGAAGTAACTTAAGGCTTAAGCGTCATTTTTTTTTCCTCGCGGGAGGAGTCAGTGCCGTCTTAATAACCCCTTAGTGTTACAAAGGATATTGATTATGTTTGCTGATTCCGCGCAGTTGATGATGACTTGTCCAACAAGCAGACAAGGTCGACACGTGTTTTGTCTCTCAGCGAGACATCTTCAGGAATTGTTGCCCGCTCGGTGTCTCACGAGACGTGTCGACCTTGTCTGCTTGTTGGACAAGTCATCATCAACTGCGCGGAATCAGCAAACATAATCAATATCCTTTGTAATACAATGGACTTCCGCAAAAATAACACCTGCTACAATAGAGAACCCCTTAGTGCTTGGACGACCTCACACCGGATACCCCGCGCCCGGTTTACGGCGGGTGGTTATATTGGACTCTGACAGAAGGCCAGCCTACCAACTAAACACTGCCTAATGCCTTTGGCCGGGCAGAAAGCCTGGGCCCTATCGGCTTTATCTGAGTGCTCGCCCTTTCAGAGGGACGAGGTAGTCGATACGTACATTTTTATATGAAACTTTGTACAGCGCCCCTAGCGGAACGTAACTGTATGTTTAATTTTTAATACGTGTTTGTAAGATATACGGACACCGTGGCCATTTACCACTTCGCAACCAAACGTAATTACAAAAGCAACTATAGTTAAAGTATCTAATCAATATTTGACTACGCAAAGGATAAACTAAAAGGAAACAGTTATCGTGAGATGTGTAGTGATATCTGACTGATAAATACTTGGCTAACAGTGTTTGCACAAAGACAAGTGGATTATATATTACTTTAAGTTACATCCACAGGGAATTTATTCGATGTAACCTAGAAGTGTAAGATGGTTTCCATTTTCAATCATCCAATTGGTTACTAACAGTAAATCTATACATATAATAAGACAGTAAAAATATTTGTCTGTACATTTAGTATTTTTGACTGAAATGGATAGAGGGGCACTTAAATAGATTATTAGAAAGCAAAAAAAAAATTTTGGAATTTTTTGTCTGTCTGTCTGTCTGTCTGTCTGTATTTGTTCACGTTTATCTCCGAAAGTACTGAACCGATTTGCTTGAAACTTTCACTATTTGCTTTGTTTTAACTCAGAATAATATCTAAACTTTGTTTCATCAAAATCGGTTCATTAAAAAAAAAGTTATCGTCATTTTAATGAACTCAAGGCATGATAATATTGCGAATTATAATGTACACCATTCTTACATAAGTTACATGGGAAATTTAAAATCTAAAGACAATTCATCATCATGATACAATACATACATAAGATAACGTCTTTATCCCCTGCGGGGTAGACAGAGCCACAGGTTATAAGACCCCAAAGGCCACGTTTAGCATGTTCGTGGGCAGTGAGATGGAACAGGGAACCAAAATACGATGAAACGAAACCAGTTTTTATCAAAATAATATGATAAATGCGAAAGTTTGTTTGTTTATTACCTCTTCACGCTTAATCTATACATATAATAGAACAGTAAACATATTTAAGTGTAAATCATAAATCACTAGATGACGGAAGGAAAAACGAAAAATGTGGTATATAAAGAAATTCTTTGAGTTTACTTTACCTCAAGGAATTGCTTTATACCAAAAATATTTTAATCGGTAAAATCGTATATTAATATGATTTGTGTATCAATAACATTCAACTCGAAATTTACGCAGACGAAGTCGCGGGCAACAGCTAGTTAATTTATAAGGATTTGAAAATGAAATCCCAGTGTGGATCTAATTCTATGACCTTATGCAATATATTGATAAAAAAAAAGTAAAATAGTAGGCATATCCATAGCTACCTTTCGATGGTACGTGTATTGTACTGATTATGGCGCTCGTGTTGGCGGGCGGAATGCAAACTAAGCTACCTAGGGTCGTCACTCACTGTTTTTTATATTTGTAAAAAATAATTAAATAATTGAATATAGAAGGCAGCGTTTATCAGATTATGATAATGAGTGAAGAATGTATTGCTTAAGTTACGCGACTGGGTTGGAGAGTACAGGCACAAACAATCCTTCCATTAATTCAACTTCATTCAAGATAACTGGCAAGATAGCTTAAGAAGGATCTTACCGATGACCTGAGAATTCATCATCTCATCGATTTACTATGAATATTGTAGTAGATAATTTATATGTAAATACTCTAAAAGTGGAATAAAGATAAATAAATTGAAATATATAAAAATAACTAAACAATCCAGGATTAACTCGAAAAAGGTCAAATGCGAAGCTCAAGACCGCGCGGGATGGAGACTCACTGTGGACGCCCTTTGCCCAGCTAGGGGACAAAGGACCTTAATGTATGATGATGATCTGGTTGTATCCATTCTGACACATTTAAGCAATAAATAGTACATATTTAATTAAATATATAAAAATTTCGTTTCATGCACCATTATTTTCAACAAATTCTCCCTAGGATCGTACATGTAATTGAAATAATTTGTACACTTCATTGATAGTAGCCGTATCCAACGTCTTGCGGTATGTTGTATGTTTATATGGTAATAAAAAGGTAACCTGTGTTATATTACATGCATAACAATAATACGAGATTCCGAAGAAATAGTTGACAGAAAATATAACTGTTCGTAGATACTCTTGGTCCATAGTCAGCCGATATGAAGACACTACATAATGTCAAAGCTTTGTCGGCGCGACTGGTCCAAAACTACAGGAGACTTTAAGGCTGGCGCTTACGCC
>JAYEAL010000807.1:0-19627 GCA_036419045.1 Scirpophaga incertulas
GGTAACAAAAAAGATCCCTCAAATTTTAGACCTATATCCATATTACCTACTTTCAGCAAAATCTTCGAGAAAGTTATTTACAATCAAATATTAGGTCACTTAAGAACAAACCGATTCATGCATGAAAGCCAATTCGGCTTAACCAAAGGTAGATCCACTACCGATGCCGGTACTGCACTTATGAAACATATTTTTGACGCATGGGAGGGTAAGCGGGATGTAATTGGAGTGTTTTGCGACCTTTCCAAAGCGTTTGACTGTGTGAGTCATGAAACGCTTTTAAGTAAGCTTAGACATTATGGTGTCTCGGATGGAGCTGTTAGCCTTTTAAGTTATTAATAGATCAGAATCTGCTAGCTCGCCTATAACGATGGGGGTTCCCCAGGGATCAATATTGGGTCCTCTACTGTTTCTAATATATATAAATGACCTTCCTTACTACATTACAGAATCGTGTGAGACAGTATTGTTTGCAGATGATACTTCTTTACTATTCAAAGTTGATAGACAAAAGGAATGTTATGACGATGTAAATAGTGCTCTCTCGAGAGTTCTGTATTGGTTCACAACTAATAATTTGTCTTTAAATTCTAAGAAAACAAAATGTAACAAATTCTCTTTGCCCAATGTAAGGCAGGTTGATACTCGTTTAAATATGAATGTTAATGTCATTGACTTGGTAAATAATACTAAATTCTTAGGCATTACGTTAGATTCACGACTACAGTGGGATCCACATATTGAAACTTTGGCAATCAAACTTAGTTCAGCGGCGTACGCAGTAACAAAGATTAGACTTTTAACTAATGTTGAAACGACAAGAATTGTTTATTTCAGCTACTTTCATAGTGTTATGTCCTATGGACTGCTGCTATGGGGATCAGCGGCTAACATTGAGAATATTTTCCTTTTACAAAAAAGAGCGATTCGTGCTATTTACTGTTTACGGACTAGAGAATTCCTAAAAGAATTGTTCAAAGAAATTAATATTTTAACTTTAGCTAGTCAATATATATATGATAATTTAGTTTTTGTATATAGAAACTATAATAAATTCAATAAGAACAGTGCTCTACATAATGTGAATACTAGAAACAAAAATAAACTTGCCGTTCCAATGTTCAGACTCCATAAAACTAGCTGTTCGTTCTTGGGGAAATGTATATCTATGTTTAACAAACTTCCGCAAGGTGTCATTGATTTGCCTTTATATAAATGTAAGTGACTATCTAAATGATCACACTATTTGGGAATAGGAACACTATTCATAGAGCCATGTTTGGTAACAACATTATTTATAATATTGTATTATTTTATATGTGTATGTAAACATACATACGAAGGTAATCGTATTAGGTATGATTGTATCTTATACTATATTGTATTTTTATATTATATTATTATAATTATTAACATTGAAAAGAGGAGATAAAAAATAGACCTTCAGAGTTTCTTGCCTGTTCTTCTCGAGAAGGCTCTCCCAATTTCCGAACAGGTGTCGAGTCAATATATTTTTTCTTTTTTTTTTCCTTATTCGTACGTACGGACAAGGTTTTTGTTTTTTTCAAGCTTTTTTTTTGTTTTGTTTGTTGACGTCAATAAGTGCCTGTAAAGGTCTATGTTGAATAAATATTATTTTGATTTTGATTTGACTTTGATTAATAATTGTCTTTTATTTTATATACAAATATTTTTTTTCCATCTGAACTTGTGTTCTTCAATAGGTTATGGGCAAATAATATAAAACGTTTATAAAATAATGTCTCAGTCAGTGCGAATAGAGTTACTGGATTAGGAAAATTATGAAAAGTGGAAAATACAAGTTCAAGCGCTACTAACAATGCCGGAAAGTTGGCAATACGTAAGTGGAAAAAATGTAAAATCATGTTCAATACCAGGTAACGAAAAATTATTAGATGATTGGTTAGCTGTAGATGAAAAAGCAAAAGCAGATCTGATTTTATCAATTAGTCCGAGTGAATTGAAGCACGTAAGAGGGTGCACGACGGCACGAGAGGTGTGGTTGAAACTCGAGTCGATATATGCATCGAAGGGACCTGCACGTAAAATAATTTTACTGAAACAGCTAACATTACATCATATGCAAGAGGGCGAGGATGTGCGTGAACATATTTTAAAGTTTATGGATGCTGCAGATAAACTAAATGATATTGGTATCGAAATAAACACAGATTTGTTATCAATATTATTGTTGTATAGTTTACCAGCAAGCTAGGATAACTTTAGATGCGCAATGGAATCCCGCGATGATGTATGTACATACCTACAATAGACACATTAAAAATAAACATTTTGGAAGAGGATAACTCGAGGCGACAAAGTAATAATACTGTTAATATACAAGGCTATGTATGCCAGAAAAATCGGGATGAGATATAAATCTTTCAAGACAGTCAATAGTAAATCTAGTTTTGGTGGTACAATTAAGTACAAATTGTAATGTATTTTTCTTTATTTTATGAAATATTTGGATTTTTACAAATAAATCACTAAGAGTTTGAGTACAAGATCTTTATTCCACAGGGAATTCAAACAGAATTCAATTCACTAATGTTTACTTTGCAACATACTTTATACAAATAAATCACTAGAAATAGAAGTACAAAATCTTCATTTCATTGAATTTAAACAAAATTCAATTCACTAATGTTTACTATGCAACAATATTTTATACAAATAAATCACTAGAAATAGAAGTACAAAATCTTCATTTCACATGGAGTTTAAACAAAATTCAATTAACAAATGTTTACTATGCAACAATATTTATTACCAATAAATCACTAGAAGTATGAGTACAAAATCTTTATTTCAAATGGAGTTTAAACAAAATTCAATTAACAAATGTTTACTATGCAACAATATTTTATACCAATAAATCACTAGAAGTATGAGTACAAAATCTTTATTTCAAATGGAGTTTAAACAAAATTCAATTCACTAATGTTTACTAGGCAACAATATTACTGTCAATTCTATCAATTCATATACATAGAATGACTTAAAAATATAAAAGAACTTAAATTAATATAGGTACAGGCAGGGTTTATAGGTCCGTTTGATCGATATTGGTTTTAAGTTGAAATTTATAATGTAAAAGATTAAAAGACGGTATTCCGAGGATAAAAAGAAATCAGTATTCCGGTAGTCCTTCAGGAGTCCTTCAGGAACTGGTCCAGGCAACTGGTAACCGTGGTTAGATGGCCGTGTTTGGGTTAGTTTACTCTCTGTCCTTGGCTTACCAAGTCGCCGTCTTCAATTAAGATTTAAGGTAGATCAGCGGTCTATTTAATGCAGCTGGGTCACTTGAAGTCCCTGGGTGACGAGGGTTAATGTTCAGCCCAAATATAGTTCCTTTCTTTCGGGATGTTTGTCTTTTTTGTTCAAATTTTTATTCGGTGAAAGCAGATCTATTTCGTCAGTCTATATATAGACTCCTTCTCTTTTGTAGCAGAGCTCGGTCTCAACAGCCGAATACATCTTTCAATTATTTAAATTAGAACAGTGAATAGTTATCGATCACAGCTATTGATCCAAAACCAAATAATATCCGCTAATCACTGCCACAGACTAGTGTGTATCTTTTTTTTTTTATTAAGTTTTTAATTTTTTAGTTAGGCAAAGGACACAATCTATGCTAGCCCGAGCAATCTAGCCTGACTATGTTAATCTGTAGAAGGATTAATATTTCTTTATTAGTCCTCACAGCTAGGTCTAGTTTACAGACTCAATTGCCACAGACAAACATTTGCCTGAGGAATAATAAAAATAAGGTTAAACGACTACACTTATGATGATCAATTGCGATTTAACTTTTCATTGACATAAGACTATTCTTTTAAACTACTAATTGTGACATTATAATATTTTAATATTTTTTTAGGGGGAGTGTGTGGGATTACTGATTAAAATACTATCTTTGTAGACGACGCTTGGCTAGACTTGGTTGCTTAATCCGCGCCATAGATAATGGTGTTAGGATCATGATTAGCGGTCCACTCTATGGAACTGTCCATGTCATCTATTAAAATTGTCAATGTCAAAGTAACAATTCGACGTAAACATAACCAATGCGAGATACAATTGTAAAAGTGATTTTAATCAATATGAATAAAAAAATGTCTTTAATAGTACTTAAAATCAGTGAGAAAAACAGTGTTACAGTATCCCCCGAACCGCGATAGAATTCACGCAGGGAATTCGTATGACGTCCCCGTCAGCCTCTACCAAAGAAAGTAAGCCAAGAGAATCGTTAAGGAAATAAATTCAAGAATCGAGCTTGTATTAAGTTAAAAAGAATAAATATAACAACGGTAATATCCTCGTTACTATATTTTAAATTAGCAAATTAAAAGAAAATAGGTTTAGTTTTGTTTGGTGCACCAAAGTAACTACTAAAAAAAAAATATAAAATTATGTTAACAATAAAATTAAGTTCTCGGTAATAAAAAAAATAAAATAACGGTTTATGCAAATTCATTGGTAATTAGGTTAAAAAAATGGCAACATTTCGGAACAAACAGTTTACTTTAATCATTGTCAGTGTTCACCTACCGCACTGAGCCTAGCAATAAGGCTTTTGGTACCAGTTACTAAATCCGCTGGGGTGATATGGCTTATTTAAATGTAAAGTACACTGGAATGAACCCTAAAATATGACATCTAAACACCTATATAAAAAAAAAAAAAACTAATGAATTTGTATGGTAAAAACAGGAACCGTGCCCTATTAGTCGGCTTCTACGACACGCCAGGAAGAACAGCGGAGTGGGTATTCTTTTTTAATTTCCCCGCCACACACACAGGGAACATTGCTCTGATGTCTTTACAAGGCGTTAGTGCTAGGACATTCAGGCGTTTGCAATAGCAATGGCACCGAAAGATGAATTTGATGGTGCCAATCCTACACTCGAGTTCTACGAGACGCCAGGAAGACAGGCGGGGTGGGTATTCGTCGGCCGCTCGCACCCGCAGCGAAATACAGAAAATTTAGTCATTATCATTAGTTGCTAATGTCTTAAAGTCTTTAATATGCCATTTGCCTATGAATTTGCCGTTCTCGTCTTCGAGCTCGTAAACAAGCGGGGACAGCTTGCGAATAACCTTACAACGTTCATATTTAGGAGCAAGTTTCGCTGAAAAATACTTATGTGCCGCGCTTTGTCGGTATGTGCGTTTCCATACGTGATCTCCGACGTTAAATGAAATATTTCTACGTTTCGCATTGTAATATTTGACGTTTCGTTGATGAGCGCTTCGTAACGACGCTTGAACTTTTTTAAATATGTCTTTAAGATGACCTAGGTTATTAATGTAACTATCGCGAGGTGTCACAGTGATCTCGTTCACGTCTTGGAAGTCTTTATAAATGTTTCCGTTTGCGACAGCTTCCCTACCATAGACTAACAAAAATGGGGTATAAGACGTAGATTCATTTACTGACGTTTTATAGCAAATTGGATCTTATTTATATTTACGTCCCAAGTCCTGTGATCATCCTCCACAAACGACGAAACAGCCGTAATTACAGTACGATTATAACGCTCAACAGTGTTAACCTGTGGACAATACACTGGTCCCAAATGCACTTGAGGAATATTATATTTTTCATATAACGACAAGACTTCATGGCCTACAAACTGGGAACCGTTATCGGAAAGTACAGTTTGTGGTATACCATGAACTAAAAATATATGATCTTCGAGCCTCTGAGCAATAACTTTACCGGTGGCACGACGTAAAGGCAATAATACACAGTATTTAGTAAAACAACATACTACCACAAGAAGATAACTATTTTGTTGTCTAGACATCGGCAGTGGACCAACTAAATCTATGCTGATGCACTGAAATGGCCGACAACAAACTTTAGGCTCTCCCATAAAACCGGGAGTTGCCAGTGTGCTATGCTTATATGCGTTACACGTAGAACAACTTTTTATAAAATTTACTGTATCCTTATACATACCGGGCCAGAAATATCTTAATTGTAATCGCTTATAGGTTTTCGCTACTCCAAGATGTGCCGCTATTGGTTTAGAATGATTTTCTTTTATAATATTTTCCCTGTGCTCTAGGGGTACAACCTCTTTCCACTGAAAATCGCCACTTAATTTGTTACAATGTTTAGTAAATCGATAAAGTCTACCATCGATTAGTTGAAAATTTGGACACGCTCGCGGTCTATCAGTGCAACGCTTTAAAATATTTAAATACCAAGTGTCAGCGGTGTTAGATATATCTATAGACGCAATAGGGACTGAACGTGACAATGCATCCGGCACAATATTTTGCGATCCGCTACGATGTTCAATACTAAAATTATAAGGCGATAATCTACAACCCCATCGCGCTAAGCGACCGGTAGGATTCTTGAGGTTTAAAAACCATTTTAAACTGGCGTGGTCAGTGATAATGCGAAAAGGTTTACTGCCCTCAAGAAAGGGACGAAAATGCTCTACAACATGTACTACAGCCAAGGCTTCTCGCTCTGTAGCCGAATAATTACGCTCAGCGGAGAAAGAGAACGACTATAATATGCTACTGGGTGTTCGTGTCCGTCTATGGTTTGCGTAAGAGTACCACCTATGCCAAAATCGGATGCGTCACAGTGAACAGCAAAATCTTTGGTAAAATCTGGACAAGCCATGACTGGAGCGCTGGCAAGAGCAGTCTTTAGGTCAGTGAAAGAATTCTCAGCTTCAGCAGACCACTGAAAAGCTGGAGCACCTTTACGAGTAGAAGTAAGAGCATTTAAAGGACCCGCTCGGTGGCTAAAGTTTTTAATAAATCTCCTATAATATGAGGCGGTTCCTAAGAATCGTTTCACATCTTTTTTACATGTAGGAGTAGGGAAATCGACAATCGCTTTGACTTTATCTGGGTCTGTGCGTAAGCCATGTTCATCAATCACATGTCCTAAATACTTTAATTGTTTTCGAAAAAATTGGCACTTTCCCATATTAATTGTAAGATTGGCCTCGCGCAATTTATTCCTTACTTTACTTAATAACTCTAAATGACTTTGGAAGGTGGGAGAAATCGCTATAATATCATCTAAGTAAATAAATAGCTTATCATCGGTAAACTCGGGACCAAACAACCTATCCATCAAACGTTGTTGTGTAGCTGGTGCCGAAGTCAAACAAAACACATGACCTTAAAATGATATAGTCCACGTGAAGGGACAGTAAAAGCGGTCTTTTCTCGAGATTCCATATCGAGGGGGACCTGAAAGTAAGCGGATTTTAGGTCGATTGAGGACAAATATTTCGCATTTCTAAGTTGATCCAAAATGTGGCTAATATATGGAAGAGGGTAGGCATCATGTTTCGAAATTTCATTAAGTTTCCTGCTATCTAAACAAAACCGGAGAGAACCGTCCGCTTTAGGCGCTAAAGTGACAGGATTATTCCACGCGCTATTACTTGGCTCCACCACATCTTCTTCCAACATCTGATCTAATTGTTTATTCATCTCGACTAACTTTTCTGGGGAAATCACATAATAACGCTGTTTGATCGGCGGATGATCACCGGTGTCGATTTTGTGGGTAACTAGATGAGTTCTGCCGAGCCCCTTCTTTTCCGCAGATATATCTTCGAATTTCTGTATCACTTTCTTAGCAAGGTGTCGTTCGCGCTCAGTTAAGGTATCAAAATCATGCAAACTCCTATCGTGAGGAACGATAGCGTTTACACGATTATCGATCGATAAATACTCGCATCCGTTCAATAACGATAGTACGTCAGGTGCTATATTAAATGCTTTCCAAAAATTCATACCAAAAATCAGCTCACTGGCAACACCGGGAACTAAATAAAATTTAATAATTGAGGTTTTCTCTTCTACTGTGACCGGTAAATATATGTAACCAGTAACAGGGGAGGAAGAACCGTTAGCAGTTTTAATAAAATGTAAATCTGGCGACTTATACACCGTAACAAGATTTCCAAAAGCATTGACAGCATTTTTACCAATAATCGATATTTCGGAACCAGAATCCAATAAACCTCTGTATTCCAAGTCGTAAATAATAACTTTTAAAAATGGACGGGCAACACCATCAATTCCATGAACCGGCGAAGATTGTATATTGACGTAATCATGTAGATTATAACATTTGTTATTGTTTGAAAAATAATTTTTAATAAATTGTAACCACGATTTCCACTCATCGGGGTTAAAATTATAATGAGATCGGCGCCGGTTCAATTTTTCCCGTTTTTTGGAACCGCAGACGAACACTTACAAGTTCTGGCAGTCACCCCCTTTTCACCACAACGATAGCAGACCAAGAAGAATGCAGCTTTACAGTTCTTCAGACTGTGTCCATTGACTCGACAACGAACACAAAAATTACTATTAACAGGCTGAATTTCGGCTACCTTGGTTACCACTGGCTTTATGTTATTCTTGTAGCCAAGATCAGGAGCTAAAGAAGCTGAGGTGATCTTGGGAGGTTCGATAAAGTGCTGTGAACGTTCCTTGGCATTCTCCAGAAGTCTACATTTAAGTTTTAATTCCGCCCAAGATTCAACAGGATTCAAGGCCAATTGAGCAGTGTAGAATGGCCTAATGTTAAACAAAACAATATTAAGTTTTTCCACCTCCATTATTGGTTTGGATAAGCGACTAAAATAGTTTTGCATAATACTGAGATAATTAACTATGGTCTCATCTGAACCTTGAGTACGAGCCCTAATCTCTTGCATTAACCGATGATCATAGTCAGGTGGTAAATATTCATCGAGGAGCAACTTCTTCAACTCCAACCAACTATGAACCTCAGTACGCACACCTCGGTACCAACAAAGAGCTTCATCAGTAAATAATTCAGCCGCAGAGAGAAAAAGTCTGGAATCTGACAATCCACGCGATGAACACAATTCCTCCAGCCTTTGCAAGAAAGCCTTAACGCAGGTTTTTCCATTAAAACGCAGATTAAGTTTATGAACCGACGCATTAGAGTCACTACAGATATTTTGTACATTATTCTGGCCGCTAACGGGTTGTGATTCAATAGCTGGTTGTGACAAACTACTCTTAAAATTGTGCATAATATGGTCCAATTTCAAAAGTATGCCATTCAAATGTTGCTGTAAGTTGTCAATGCCTGTGGAAACATTATCATCGTCGGCAGAGTACAAACGACTAAGTCTGTGAAATAAGTGATGGGCTAAAGTTTGAATTCTGTTAAGAGCTTTAAGTGTATGTGATGTACCAGTTGTTTTACCAATTAAAGTATCCAAACTGTCCATTTTCTGTTTTATTACCTCCAACTCCCCCCGAACATCAAAATCACAAGTTATTATTTCATCTGATGGTAACTCTTTGTTAAGCGAACGCACCTGAGCCTTTAAAGCAACCACAGTGTCAGCTGGTTTTGCACCTCTAATTTTGACTTCATATTCAAGCTCATCCTTGTGTAATAAATTAAAAGCAATTGGCCTCTCCTCCATTTTGTAAAATAGGTAAAAATAAAGGGAAACACAAAAGAGTTCAAAGTAATTCAAATAAAATTGTTTAAAAATTAGGAATTTTAAGTATGTAAAATAGGGTTTTTTTTTTTAAATTCACCAATATCGATCAGGCGTTACAATTTCAATTGGTGAAATCATACAGTATCACGTAAGTTTTATGTTTAACCAAACACACTTACATACACAAACTTCAACAATAATTCAACTCACCAATATCGATCAACTTTGTCCGAGCTAATATGACCAGACCAAAGGGCAAAAATGTATATAAAAAATGCCACAGAACCTTTTGCCTAAATGTTCGGGCGCCAAATGTAATGTATTTTTCTTTATTTTATGAAATATTTGGATTTTTTGCAAATAAATCACTAAGAGTTTGAGTACAAGATCTTTATTCCACAGGGAATTCAAACAGAATTCAATTCACTAATGTTTACTTTGCAACAATACTTTATACAAATAAATCACTAGAAATAGAAGTACAAAATCTTCATTTCACTTGGAATTTAAACAAAATTCAATTCACTAATGTTTACTATGCAACAATATTTTATACAAATAAATCACTAGAAATAGAAGTACAAAATCTTCATTTCACATGGAGTTTAAACAAAATTCAATTAACAAATGTTTACTATGCAACAATATTTTATACCAATAAATCACTAGAAGTATGAGTACAAAATCTTTATTTCAAATGGAGTTTAAACAAAATTCAATTAACAAATGTTTACTATGCAACAATATTTTATACCAATAAATCACTAGAAGTATGAGTACAAAATCTTTATTTCAAATGGAGTTTAAACAAAATTCAATTCACTAATGTTTACTAGGCAACAATATTACTGTCAATTCTATCAATTCATATACATAGAATGACTTAAAAATATAAAAGAACTTAAATTAATATAGGTACAGGCAGGGTTTATAGGTCCGTTTGATCGATATTGGTTTTAAGTTGAAATTTATAATGTAAAAGATTAAAAGACGGTATTCCGAGGATAAAAAGAAATCAGTATTCCGGTAGTCCTTCAGGAGTCCTTCAGGAACTGGTCCAGGCAACTGGTAACCGTGGTTAGATGGCCGTGTTTGGGTTAGTTTACTCTCTGTCCTTGGCTTACCAAGTCGCCGTCTTCAATTAAGATTTAAGGTAGATCAGCGGTCTATTTAATGCAGCTGGGTCACTTGGAAGTCCCTGGGTGACGACGAGGGTAATGTTCAGCCCAAATATAGTTCCCTTTCTTTCGGGATGTTTGTCTTTTTTGTTCAAATTTTTATTCGGTGAAAGCAGATCTATTTCGTCAGTCTATATATAGACTCCTTCTCTTTTGTAGCAGAGCTCGGTCTCAACAGCCGAATACAATCTTTTCAATTATTTAAATTAGAACAGTGAATAGTTATCGATCACAGCTATTGATCCAAAACCAAATAATATCCGCTAATCACTGCCACAGACTAGTGTGTATCTTTTTTTTTTTTATTAAGTTTTTAATTTTTTAGTTAGGCAAAGGACACAATCTATGCTAGCCCGAGCAATCTAGCCTGACTATGTTAATCTGTAGAAGGATTAATATTTCTTTATTAGTCCTCACAGCTAGGTCTAGTTTACAGACTCAATTGCCACAGACAAACATTTGCCTGAGGAATAATAAAAATAAGGTTAAACGACTACACTTATGATGATCAATTGCGATTTAACTTTTCATTGACATAAGACTATTCTTTTAAACTACTAATTGTGACATTATAATATTTTAATATTTTTTTAGGGGGAGTGTGTGGGATTACTGATTAAAATACTATCTTTGTAGACGACGCCCGGCCAGACTTGGTTGCTCAATCCGCGCCATAGACAATGGTGTCAGGATCATGATTAGCGGTCCACCCTATGGAACTGTCCATGTCATCTATTAAAATTGTCAATGTCAAAGTAACAATTCGACGTAAACATAACCAATGCGAGATACAATTGTAAAAGTGATTTTAATCAATATGAATAAAAAAATGTCTTTAATAGTACTTAAAATCAGTGAGAAAAACAGTGTTACAAAATGCTTCAAATGTCACAATTATGGTCACAAACCTAGCGATTGCAAAATAAAGAAGTCATGAGACGGGATTTGTAACTGAAGAACGAGATACGAACAAAACGAGAAATATTCAACTGATAACGAGTCAGAAGCTGAGACTCCAAAAAAGAAGAAAAGAGGTGTTAGAAATATCCATTTGTATAAAAAAGAAAAACAGAAGTCACAGCGTCTACTTGGTCAATCTTATGTGAGTACAAGTACTGGGAGGTTAGTGCCAGCTAAATCTAACAGTAATAGTGACTGTCTCTGTAAAAGAAACTGCACTCAGCAGTTTAGTACTGAAGAAAAACAGCAGTTGTTTGAATCGGTTTATAATGGACGACCGAAAAATGAACAGGACATATATATGATGAGTCTCATTATATACGCAAAGATTAATCGCCACCGTTCAAAACGCGAAAATCCAAAAAAACGTGACAGCACTTTCATATATTTTGCAATGAAAGGAAATGAAAAAATTCGAGTTTGCCGTCAAGCTTTCTCCATTTTATACGCTATAAAAGGTAAGGCTATTTTTCGCCTTACCTCTCTTAAATCAGAAGGAAAACTACCTGAAGATAAACGAGGGCGGCATCGTAATCGAGGTAACGTCTTATCAAACGAAGCAATAACGGCTATTGATGAACATATTCGGTCGTTTCCATTAAAAGAATCTCATTACAGCAGCAAACATATACAGTATTTAGAAGCAAACTTAAACGTCATAATGTATGAACTTTTTCTGAAAAAATACCCCCATTATCAATGCGTAAAATACGACTATTACAGAAAATATTTTAATGATAATCATGGCTACAGATTCGGTCGGCCACAAGTAGACGTTTGTTCGACTTGCAAAGAACTCGAAGCAAAAATAAAAAGCTCATCTCTCAATGAGAATGCGAAGAGAGTGGCGGTTGCAGAAAAAATCATACATCTTAAACGTGCTAAAAAGTTTTATAATAAGCAGAAAGAAGTTTTGGCCTTATGTAAAGAAAGAAAAGATGTAGGAGCCATTGTATTTGATTATATGCAAAATCTGCCCATTCCTAAGATCCCAGTTCAGGAAATGTTTTATTTAAGAAAACTATGGCTGTATGTGTTTTGTGTTCATGACTTAAAGACGAATTCAGCTGATTTCTATACTTACCATGAGGGAAGCTAAAAGGGGCCCAGATGAAGTATGCAGCTTATTATGGAAAACTATACAGAACATGGATCCCTCTGTCAAAGAACTACACGTTTTTAGCGATGCTTGCGGGGGACAAAATAGGAATAATACCCTTATAAGATTCTTTCTCACTCTTGTTGCAAAAAATCGTTTTGAGAAAATATCAATACTTTCCTGTGCGTGGCCATTCTTTTTTACAGTATGACAGAAATTTTGGGACAGCTAAAAGACTCATTAGGAGAAGAGACAGAATTTACGTTCCAAATGAATACAATAATTTTATTTCGGCAGCAAAAATCAGGGGTTTTTCAGTTAAACCTGTTTCTTCAAACGAAATACTTGATTTTAAAAACTCATGGCAGCAGTGTTTTAAGAAAACCTGTAAGTCATTAGACAAGGCCACGACATTCAAGATTTCGCAATATAGAAGCTTTGAGTATAGTTCAAGTCATAAAGGTTACTTGACATGTTCCGAATTTATTGATGGTTTCGTCAAAGCTACATTTTTGCTCCAAAAACCTTCTACAATCCCGAAAATACCTGAAACTCTGGCATATGTTACTAAAATACCTATAAATGAGAAAAAAATGAATGACATAAAAAAAATAATCCTATATATTCCTGACGAATTCAAAGATTTCTACAATTTAATTCTGACCTGGCCAACTACAAGATCCGAAAGTGAAGAAGAATAACAGAGTGTCCTTACCTGTTTGTAATAAATAAATAGTTTTTGTCATTATATTGTCTATTATTTCAAATTATTTTGTACCTGTTATATGATAAATTGGAAGAAGGGAATAAATCCACCACATTTCGATGAACACACATAGATAAATATTATACATTTAAGGCAAATCTGTTGGTGAATAAATCAGGATTTATATTTTCTTAATAATCATTGATGTCCCATAAGCTTAAAAATTGAAAGTTAAAAGTTATGAAGTTTTTTTTTATTATCTCCGTTCTTATTTTTTGGATTTATTCCCTTCTTCCAATTGGTGGTTCAATTAGGAACAAACGTCTTTAAAAAAATGTTGTGCCTACCTATAATTTAAATGCATATATACCATTATACAAAAAATTTTAATATGTTAATGACGCTTATGTATTTAGTTGGTAAGCCTTGTTAAATAAATAAAATAAAAAATATTTTCTATGCCTGACAGGATCTGGTCCATCATTTTTTGAAATATTGCCGGAGCTGAAGCGATGCCATAAATAAGACGCTTAAAACGGTACAAACCTTTATGTGTGTTAACAGTCAGCAACTCTTGACTCTGTTTACTAGCTAAAAGTTGTGTATATGCGTCTGACAAATCTAATAATACAAATACTTTACCATTTGCCATGCTTGCAAATACATCATCAGCTTTAGGAAGAGGGTAATAATCAATCTTCAAATTAGGATTAACAGTCTTCTTAAAATCTACACATAACCTATATGTACCATTGTTTTTCTTTATGGGTACCAAGGGCGACGCCCATTCAGAATGAGTTACCAGATTTTGCCTTCTTTCTCCATTTTATCTAATGAATTTGATATAATATTTACAATATTATATGGGACCTGATATGGTTTTTGAAAAACTGGTGTACAGCCTTCTTTTAAATACAAATTGGCTTCAAAACCTTTTATGCACAATTCTGGGTTTTTTGTGAACACTTTGGAATATTGACATTTTAATTTATCAACAATATTTGTAACAAATGTATTATTATGATGATCACTCATCTTTTTACAACCTTTTTGTTTTTGTATTTTCTATACTGCAAGATCAGATTTACTTTGGCCCAAATTATTTTGTTGTAATCTGTTATTTGATTGGTAATATGGTAATAATTTAGGATTATTATTACATTTTAGAAACTGGACACTATAACTCTGTCCATTATATTATTTTCTTTATGAACTCGTAAGTTACCGATTCGATTAAAACAGAATATCGATTTTATTTAGGAAGAACTTTTAATCGATTTAATGCAGCGATATTATTTTTATTATAAATATTAAATTCGTTTATCTGGTTTTTTCAAATACATGAAATAAATTGTCATATATTGTCTATGGGGTTGTCTAGGCAACGGGAGTTGTGAGGAGTGACGTTAGATTGTATGTGTCATTAAATACGGCTACGCCGCGCCGTTTGGTTGTCATTTGCCATACAACGCTTGTATCACATTCATTGCTTTCATTGTGTATTGTTTTACAATATAATAAGTTGAGTTGAGTATTTATATTCCTCCTTATCAATACGTACAGTCTACAGTAGAGCTTAATTAAGTTCTCAATATGCCGAAAGGAACTGTGTTAAAAGGGCAATCGAGGGAGTTTGTGAGACGCCTTCATGAATACTTTGAGAAGGAATGTCAAAATACTTTGAGAAGGAATGTCAAAATGGTGTACCGCTACTACCAATATCGCAGGTTCGCAACCGTGTTGCTGCCGCCTTAGGAATTAGTATTCCAACAGTCACAAAAATTGCTAAAGAAGCCTACGGCAGTAGTGGTATGCAGAGTAATAAACTGTCTTCACCGAAAAAAAAGCTCCGACTCTGTAAAGTTACAAACATTGATGATTTCGATGCCGATGCTATTCGTCGTCATATATACGCGTACTATCAACGTAAAGAAATCCCAACTGTAAGAAGAATGGTAATTTCACTGAGAGACAGTGGTTTGTACCGTGGCCAAAAATCTTCGCTAGGTAAAGTGCTAAGAAAAATTGGATTTTTTTACAGAAAGTCTGATAAGAGAAAAATTTTATTGGAACGCCATGATATAGCGCTGGCTCGCTGTGATTTTCTAAGGAAAGCTAAACAAATCGAAGACTGGTCGAATGTGGTTTTCACTGACGAAACTTGGCTCAATGCTAATCATACAATATCGAGATCGTGGACTGACGACACTGCAGCATCTACTTCGGCTGTGCCTATAGGCAAGGGCGAACACCTTATAGTTTGCCACGCAGGCAGTGCAAAAGGATTTGTAACAGATGCTTTGCTAACTTTTAAATCCAAAAAATCTGGTGACTATCACGAAGAGATGAATGCAGAAGTATATGAAAGTTGGTTTAGGGAAATGTTGACGCTACTAGAAGAACCTTCAATTATATTTATAGACAACGCGCCCTATCATTCGCGGCAAATAAATAAAAAGCCAACGCAAAGCAGTACCAAAGACCAAATTGTTAACTGGCTTCGTGATAATGGTGAGGATGTGAATGATACATTGTTGAAAGCGGAGCTGATAAGAATTTTAAATTCGAAACGTATACCTAAAAGATACGTCGTCGATGAAATGGCTGCGGAATATGGACATACTGTCATTAGAATCCCACCGTATCACTGTCAGTATAATGCCATCGAATTGATATGGGCACAAATTAAAGGGAAGGCAGCAAGAAATAACACAACTCCGCCGTTTACAGCAAATAAAATGTTGCAGTTATTAACTAGCGCGTGTGGTGATGTGACGCCTGAAAACTGGGCGAGTGTTGTACAGAGGACAAAAAAATTAATAATGTCTGATTGGGATCGAGATGTTGCAATTGATAACATGATGGCACAAGAATTGGTTATTTATGTAACAGAGGACTCAACTGACGAGTCTAGTGTAATTTATGAAGAAGAATCTGATGAATCTATGTAATAAATAATGTAAATAAATTTACTTGTTTATTTTTTATATTATACTAGCTTTTGCCCGCGACTTCGTCCGCGTGGAATAGTGACTTCCGGCAGATTTTTGGTTTTTCCCACATAGTTCCCGTTCTTGCGGGATTTTCGGAATGGTCGAGTTTCCGCAGAATTTTTAGTATTATTATGTTGATACAACTTAAACAAATTATTTCGACCAAATTTGGTACCATAAAAACGGTCATTGTGACTAAACCTTAAAAGATAGACATATGCCGTCGCGGACTTTTTTTTAGATCATGTATAGAGGAATAATTCTTTCATACATATTTTTTGTGTATCTTGAACCGTTTTCGCAGCGCAAAGAAAGCCTTCAAAATGAATAATTTTCCCCGTTTTTTACACATTTACCGCTCTGTCTTTGCTCCTATTGGTCATAGCGTAATGTTATTTAGCCTATAGCCTTCCTCGATAAATGGACTATCCAACAAAAAAAGAATTATTCAAATCGCACCAGTAGTTTCGGAGATTAGCGCGTTCAAACAAACAAACAAACAAACAAACTCTTCAGCTTTATTATTATATTAGTATAGATATTTGGCGAATTACCCAATTGGGGTAATTCGCCAAATATATAAAATTTTGCCTAATTTCCTTGGCATGTGTAAAACTTTATTTTTTCGTATATTTCTGATCCATTTAAGAAGTTTTCCTTTTTCTCTCTTAAATGGATCAGAAATATATGAAAAAATAAAGTTTTACATGTGTAAAGTAAATTAGGCAAAATTTTATATTTTTGGCGAATTACCAATTACCTAGCTAGTTTGTTAAAAAAATGGTATGTATGTGATTTTCTAAGTATTCTTGATCATAATTCTTGATTTAAACTTGACGTAGATGTTATTAACTACATATGCGTTTTAATATTAAAATTCACATACCTATAAATAATGTAAGGTAGCTGTCGAGAAGGAAATAAATAAATTTACAAATATTTGATTTGAAGACAATTTATCGATTTATCTGATTTCAAGAACTGCTTATTGTCTGTGGTAGTTTGTTATGCACAGAGCACTTCACTATGTGGGCGTTACCCGTCTAGAAAGTATATTATTACTGTAGTACTATAATTTGAAAATAGAAACAATATTTCATACGCGCGATCTGTCAAAAAGAAAATAACATAATGGACAGAGTATAATTTTAGGTTCAACAATAACTGACATGTCTTTTACTTTATTACTAGATTGGGTAATGACAGACTGATTATAGGGATTACCTTCAATTCGTGACATTGGCTGACATAATTTATTTCTCCACCAAGGAAACAAATAATCTAGCCAATCACGCCCCAACAATGATTTAAAATGTTTTTGCTTATCCGCACAGACAATGATTGGTAATTTTTTATCACAGGTTGACACATTATATATATTTCACCAGCACATGGAATAGGACCAGACACAGAATTAAGTTTAATTTTTGTTGGATGTAACTTATAATCATCCTGAAAGTTGAATATTATCCATTAATGGCATATCATTGACAAGTTCCTCTGCAGTGTCACTATCAACATGTTCCTTTATGGCAGACTGATGTTTTGAATTTGGCTGGTCATTTTGCACTGAATACACATTGCGAAATCTGCATTTCTTTGATGTGTGACCCACTTTCTTGCAGACAAAACACTGCCAGTCTTTGGCTGGACAACCATTTGGGTCATGCCATCTCCCACAACGATAGCACTCTTTGTTAACTTTGTTACTGAACATTCTTGAGTCCTGAAACATCTGACTTGGTTTATGCAATTTTGGATTGAAATTTTGTGGTAATTTACTTCTTTGGTTCATGTTATTATCTTGAGACTGCCCTGTATGATATCTAGTATATTGACGCTGTGATTGTACTTTATGAACATTAAATTGTTCTAACTGAAATTGTTTCAATTGACTTTCTATGGCCTCCTCCTGTTGAATGACATTTGATATTTCAGCAAACGTAGGTTTATTAAGGGTTAACAATTTTCTTTGAACTTCTCGATTATTTATGCCATATATGGCTTGATGGACACACGCTTGCTCACTATATGTTCCGAAGTCACACTTAGAGGCCGCCATTTTTATACGATTCAATAGACATGACATTGATTCACCCTCTCTTTGCTTTAAATTATGGAAAATATATTTATTTGTAGAATCCAACCCTACTGGCTCATATTTCTCTTTTAAAAATTGTGATAATATTAACAGTGACTTATTTTTGGGCAGGGCTGGTAGACATTTTTCTCGTAAGTAGTTGTAATGGCGTGCACCTATCATTGTTATAAATAATGATTTTCTTTTTGGAGATTCTGGTGGTATATCATTTAACTCACAATATTCTTCGAATTGTTCAAGCCAACTGCTATAACTTTGAACACTCTCGTCATAGGGTTCCACATGACCCCACATGTTATGACTATTATTTACTGATTGAGGCGATGGTCCAGTCGCCATCCTCGTCGCCAATTTTGTGTTCGATGGTCGATGATAAATATCAATTCAGTAAGGTTAGATAATCACTTTATTGATGACTAATACAGACAAACAGACAATTCATCAGGCAGGCAGTAAGCCTTTTTGCTACCATTGTAGTATAAAAAAAAAAAAAATCAGACAAATACACTTAATTATTATTTATAAGCTTGGACGCGACAGACACTTCTTTTTAACCGGACGGGCGGAGCGAACACAGACTATCCAGAGCCGTCACATGTATATTTTCTTTTTAAACAGGCCTGACCAATGTTGCCACTAGAATGTAATACTCACATACACCACAATTAGTTGTTATGCATGTGGATGTACATACGTTTGTGGCACGAGCATATGGGGCATTTAAATGGTCGAGATCTTATGAAGTTGCTGAATACTTGCGGATCAAATCCGCTAGTATTCAGCAACTTAAACGCAGTTAAGACAGAGGATATGAATATATTGTTGACTGTGAAATATGTACAAAGGGAAAAATGACTACTCTACCATTCTTGAGGTTACCTATCATATAACCGATTTTTTTTAGTTCGAATTTCATTTTTCCGAAATCGTTTCGCCACTTTTTCGTTTACCATATTTTCATTATACCGAAAAAACGTTTGACATATAGCTAACAAACCGATTTTCAAAAAAGCATTTTTTCAAATTCTATATGTCTCGGAATCTCACTCAACCTTTGATAACTATTTCATATTTTAAATGACTTATT